>UCOL01004444.1:0-14645 GCA_900474335.1 Ormyrus nitidulus
AATGAGCATATAAACATAAAATAATAATAAAAACGAGATAATAATGGAACAATAAATTAGTTAGGAGGAAGCTAACTGCCAATGACTTGGCAGCGGTTTTTATTAATGAACATTTTTATTTAATTTTATTACACAGTATTAACAATAAAAATTTTTAAGAATTAATATTAAAAAAAATATTTTCAATAAAAAATTGATAAAATCCTTGTTTGCATACAAACCAATAAGTAACACACTCTTGATAAGTAGTTTGGCAGATTATAATGTAAAGAATTTCTGTAGCGCATGTTTCGAGAAGGCTTTCCATTGAATTAACATCTTTACACCAGTCTTCTAGACTTTATTTTATATCCATATATAGTGCGTCAAATAAAGCTACAAAATTTTTCATATAGAAATATTCTTGTAAAATGTGAAAATTAACTTTAATCTAGATATTACTTTATCCATCATATTGGAGGAGTACTTCGTTACAATCGTAACATTTTAATTGAATTTATTCCAACGAATTATTCAATATTATATTATTGAAAATTTCCTGAAAATTTTAAAACAATTATAATATAATTATATATTAAATATTCTTAAAATAAATTAAAAAATGTCTTACTTTTATATTGGATTTTCTAGAAAGAATTTTGTAAGCTGCTTTCTTACGGTTTCAGTCCGTTTCTCCATCGCCATTTAATAAATTATCCTCATATTCACGTTCCTCAGATATTTCACTGATGAATGGGGAAGAAATTACAGTTTTTGGTTTTGCAGATTGATGATGACGTTATGCAATATACAAGCTGCTTTTACAATACTTTCGACTTTCATCGGCGGCTGCTCAATCGTTTTATAAAATATGCGCCACTTTTGGCACAAGTGTCCGAACGCACACTCAACTGTGACCCTCGCTTTGGAAAGTCTCTTCCCGTGTAAAAAAAATCAGGCTTACACTAGTCAAGCACAATTTAGGCCCAGGATTGGACATTCATAGTCTAAGCATAATTTATACATAGTCTATGCATACTAATGTAAAACTATATAGTCATCACATTCCTAAGTAAAAATAATTTATCTAATTTTTATAAAGATTTATAAAAGTATTATAAAGATTTGATTCTATACAATTTGTAATAGTTAATTAAATTTTCAAAAGGTTAAAATAATACAAAAAGCGCAGGAATTGCCGGGCCGAAAGAAATTTAAACCGAAATTCGAAAAATTAAATCGAATCTGCCGGCAGCCAGTATAAACGCTCGGTGCTCAAAGCCGGGCAAATTGTCCGGGGCCAATGTTCCAAAAAAGCGTCGAACAATCGTCGCTTGCGGGAAAAAAGCTCGAACTCGTGTAAACACGCTTCTAATCCGCGAATTCAGCTCTCTCCCTCAGCCGCGGGGATGCAGTTCGCGTATAAAAAATAAAGTGCCCCGGCGTAATTCCCGACGCGCTGTACAGCGAATATAATTTGCGATTACGGAGCCGAACCGGCCCGCGATTCGAAGCAGGCACCTATGCTGAAAGCGATTATCTTCTGCCGCTGTGAATCCGGCCGATTCGCTTGCGGTCGAATTGAAAATGCCTTTGCAAAGTCCAGCGAGACAGAAGCGCGCGATGCAGGTTGATGAGGACGCGCGGTGAAAAAGAGGCCACCGGCCAATCGAATCCAATTTCGGAACGATTCCCTAATCACCCGACGAATGTGCTGATCGAGGATTTTGGTTGCTTTTGCGATGGACTCGTAGCTGTCGACTTGCGGCGGTGCGAGGTTTTATATACGGTGATAAGCGGTTCACGGCCTGTTAGTATAGATTTTGTTTGTGACGGAATCTTTGTTTGGTTTGTGTTTTTTTCATTCGGATTGGTTTCAATCGCTGATTGAATTTTCTGATTTAGAATTATTTTGTTATTACAGCATTTTTCTACCTGTGAATTAGAAATTCTTAAAAAGCAATAAAGGACTTGGACATTTTTTTCAATCTAAATAACGGAACTATCCTATATAATTGACGGCGTGCAGTCTTTATTTAAAAAGTTTTTCAAAAAACCACTTATTAGCAATTTATTAACAATATTCATATCTCCAGTTTTTTTATACGAGCGGCAGAAATACTCGATTACGCAATTTACATCTGGATCAGTTTTTTCGCGAAAAAAGTGCATACATATTGTTGAAATTTGAAAAATTCCCTCGAGATAATAATGCATTTAAATTCGACTTCGTTATCTCGCCACATTGCAGCACACAGCCTAAAGAGAAATTGTTTATTTGAAAAAAAAAAGTAAGAAAATTTCACATCACGAATCGGTACGTCGCCGATAAATTCCCGCACTTCTCCGCAGGCAATAATTTAAAATGAAGGTAAAATCCCCTCGAAGCTGGGATTCTCGCAAAAGAACGAGAACCTCCCGAAAATAGTGCATTTCGGGCCGGTAATTGGTAGGCAGTGGTTTCGCGAGAGCGACAACAGCGCGATTCAAGTGATCGCTGATTGAACGAAAATCTCTGGGCACTTTGGGCGCCGCGAACAGAGAGAGAGAAAGAGAGAGAGAGAGAGAGGGAGAGAAAGCGAGAAAAAATAACGAGAAACGAAATAAAGGAGAGAAAGAGAGAGCGGAGGGAGAGAGAGAGAGAGAGAGAATAGGGCGAAAACACGAAATATTCGAAAATCGATCGACTCGGCCCGATGGCGACAATGATTCGCACCGCGTGAAAATGGCGTTATTCCGATCCTTATCGCAGCGCCGCGGTGATTTATGGGCCGCCGCTGTGAAAGAGTTAATGGAGGCAAAATAGCGCGTCGCGCACCATGAATCCTTCGCGGCCCGTATCGACGAGTATTATTGATGATGCCTGACGCATCGCAGCGCCATATCTCGTAAGCTTTAAATTTATTGGGGGGAAATCGCTAGGCTGCGTTTATCTCCTGAGCGATCGCTTCCAATATGACATTTTTAATAAGTTCTTCTCCCCCCCCCTCCCTCTCCCTTCGGTCCCCGGAATAGTATAAAAGAGCTGCTCCCCCTCCCCCCTACTCTTGGGCGCGGTGGTGTTTGCAAAATGCGGAGTTTAAAAATTTTATTAGCTCCGCTCGCGAGGATCGAACTCTAAAATATTGAGTTTCCAGTTATCTGTTTCAAATG
This sequence comes from Ormyrus nitidulus, assembly GCA_900474335.1. NCBI lineage: Eukaryota > Metazoa > Arthropoda > Insecta > Hymenoptera > Ormyridae > Ormyrus > Ormyrus nitidulus. The sequence continues at coordinate 3,133 of UCOL01004444.1, forward strand.
CGGGACGTGAAATATCGATACTTTCATGAAGCATATTTCGCGGAGCATCGCGAACGAAGACATTAGGAAAGGGAGCCGTTATGCTGATTGATTGCATTATTATTTCAGGCTAAGTTTATTGTTCTCGACGCGCTTATTTGCTCGACGCGTTGTTTCAATTGAATTGACTGTAATCTTATGGAGTTTTTATTATTATGGATTTTGTGATGTAAAAGTGATGGATGGCTATATGGTAACTGATCGAACCTTACTAGAAGATGGAATTTCGTCCAAAATCGTGCATTGCACTGAATTTCAACCGGTTTCAATTGGAGGAGAATAATACTCCTAAGTGCTTTGTTATTTTTAACGTTTATGTCTATTCATATTTTGAAAATAAAATATATTCTGTAGGTACAACAGAAGTTATCTCATGTGCAAATATTGATGCAAGCCAACAGGTCACAATGCTTTTAAACTACCAAAATCGCTATTACAAACTAGGAATCAAATGTACACATTCACACTGAGAGAAGAAATATAGTAAAAATTACAAATAATCTTGTAAAAATTACCATACTGTCTAATAAAGCCACTACAGACTGTCAAAACCAAAAAAATTACTATACTTTGTAAGAAATTTTACTATACCGTTTGGTAAATTTTCCTATAAAGTATGGTCATTTTTTTGGTTTTGGCAGTCTGTGGTGGCCTTACTAACCAGTATGGTAATTTTAACTAAACTTTTCTCTCAGTGCCTTATGAAAGTAAAAATTAAAAATTCTCGCAAAACCCACAATTTTATCAGCACAGCCTCGAACTGCCTAGTCCATTCCGAGCTTCAAAACCCTCCTAATTAGTAAGTTTCACTTTTACAAACCAGCTTCCCGCTTTTTCATATCCTCTCTTTACAAGCGCCAAGACTCGCCCGTCCTCGCAAACGCGCAGCCATAACTCTTTACATCTCGCTTTCGAGCCCTCATTCTTCAGAGGTAGACGCGGCGCACGAAAGGAGAGCCTCTAAAATAAGTAGCGCAATTTGTATGAATAAAAAAACAATGCGCGCAGTCTCGGCCCGCTTTGGAGGGAAAAGCTCGTCCCACATTTTCGCGCTGCGTAAGCCGCCTCAAAGGCACGGCGGGCGAAAATTTGAATTTAGCGTCTCCCGAGGCAGGAAAATTCTGCGTTTTCTCTGGACGTCGGCTGTTCCTTCTACGAACTAAGTTCGGGCAGCCGTAATTGAAGCTGAACTTGGCGACCTTGCGGATGTTAAAAAGTGCAGTTAGGAAGTAATAAAGTAACAGCGTGACGATAAAATGGAGGTGAAGAAACAGAATTGGAAGGAAGACGTAAAACGACTCGGGATGCTGCGTTATTGATTTCAGAGAAAAATTAAAGTAATATCAGTTTTTAAATTTGTCTGTGCGTGAAAAATAAAGGAAATAGAATATGTATATAATTTATATGTACATATGACCGTACTTTACTCTTTTTTTTTATTTAAAGTATATTTAATTACAAATTTAATTATACAAATTACAATTTACTCCAATTACAAATTTAAATCAAATTTCAATCGAATTACGATTAAATGCATTTTAAACATTTTTTCGAGTTTGCAATTTTGTATACATATAATGGCTTATTGTAAGTTGAAAGTATCCATTTCTTGTACTCTGTGTAACCAGAACTATTGTTCTTGTTGCATTCTTATTAGAACTTATTCTTTACTAACTTGAAAGTTTTTTTGAAAAAGTTGAGGATTTTTTTTGTAGAAATTGTTTTTGTAAGTCAGAAGCTCGAGCATATATATAGTTCATCGCGGGGATTAACATATTTATGCAGAAAAGACATCTTCTCGGATTTTACGTTAATGCATTTTTGTCGCCTTAAAAATGTAAAGAAGCTTTTCCATTTAGAATAGTGTATATTTATCAGTCGCAGCCCCAGAAAAGTAGATCAAATCTCAAAAATGTAGCTTCGCGCGGCGAGACTTGCGCTTTTCTAGGATAATCTTTCGTAAAAGTTTACAAAATTTAATCCAGCGCCGAGAGAAATTTCTTGAAAATTAAAATCTCTCCACTTTCTTGCAAGAGTTGGGGAATGATTACTTCGACACTACATTTGTCAAGCCCCTCGCTGCTTGAAATTCCAGGTGGAAGCTTAATTTTTAATTGAAATCGAAGTCAGTCAGGTGAATAAAATATTTCAAATGAAAAAATTTCTCGAGAACTTCGCCTACTGGTCCGTGAGCTTTATTAATGCACCCGACATTTCTATGCTCGTAAAGAATCGTCGGCGCAAGAATTTCTATTAATTTTTACCCTCACCTGGCATTGCTGAAATATACGTATATCAAAGGTAATAAAGGATAAATTGAATCAGTTATGATAATACATCTGGTGCATAATAAGGTACGCGAATAGAATCGGCGATGAGCTCAGGTCGGGGGGGAATATTTAAAAAAGTTTCCGCGTCATTTCCCTCCACCCTCCCTCACCTCCTCCGCTCTCTCGGGCGAAAATAAGCCGCGCGAGGTGTGTAATACTACCCCGAAAATGCATATATAGCAGTGAATTTCAATGAGAATGAAGCACGACCGTCCTTTTCTGTTTCAGCTCTTCCGTCACACGTTCCTGGCCCAGTACAAGATCGTGAACCTCGAGACACTGTAAGTAAACGAGCCGTTAAGCTTATCGCATTTACGTTATAATCATATTTCAGACTTATTTCGGGCTAAAATTTAGATTTGCATTTTAATCCGCGAGGAGCGCGAGAGGCGAGCCGCAAATTACAAACTGTGCGCGCGCACGCGAATTTAATCCTCCTTATATACCTTTTCGTATTCCGTCGAGGGGGGAGAGAGAGAGAGAGGGAGCGGCCGGCAACTTTCTCATCTGAGGATTTATACATCGCGGGGGAAGGGGAGGGGGGGGGGCGACGTCGCCTTAAGTGACTCTCCGCCAAGAATGCGACTCGCTGCCCTTTGTAAATCTCAACTTTAAACCGCTGCGGCAAAAAGCTCCATTTCGCTCCGAGGACGAATTACGCGAATGAGTTTACACTAATCATTCGCTCTACTCGGGGCTAACCTTGTTTTATATTCCGAAGCTGATATTTTCTGATTAAGCTCGGAGTCGAGACTCTCTCGTCCAGTTACTTTCGAGTTATTTGAAAAGCGGCTTTTTTTTCGACGACGACGAAACTTTGCTCTTCGAGGAGCTTCGCATTTGAATGAAAGGCGCGAATTTCAGGAAGGCCTTTCGTCAAACTTGAGGAGTGGATGATTTTCTTCTCAAAGAAAACTGGGCTCTTTTAAGATTTTCTTTCGTGCAGTTCGGGTTCGTGAATGGAGGGAACAATGCAACGACTAGATTATGTTTTCAATTACACTTAAAAGGGTGTATAGGAGGTGTTTCGAAAGTGTGTACCGAAAGTATATTGTGGGATAGAAGGTAACATCTGATAATTAGTTCTGAAGATACATACAGAATGTTAAAAACTGAATATTTTCAATGTTAATTCTGTACATCCATTAAGAACATACACAAGAATATGCAACGTGTTGAAAAATTATTTGGCCGGTATACCACCGGATAAAAGAGGCCATTCCAAGACATACGTCTGACCGTGACTTTCCGATCGAACCATTAGATCCCGAGTTACATAATTTAGCCAATAAGCGCGCCGCGGCAGGCGAGTACTCCCCACCCAGTGCGCTTTTCCAGCCGTCTTCCTTCGCGGCTCTCGCTTATTGGTTGAATTTTGGAAGCAATATTCAATGCTCCATATCTCTTGGAGCTAATGGTCCGATCGAAAAATCACGGTAGACGTAAGTCTTGGAATTGTCTCCTCTATCCAGTGGTACCGGCCAAATGTGACTATTTTTTTTTTAACACGTTGAAGAAGGATATCGTCTCCTGTTCATGATATACTTTTTGGTTAATTAGGCTGAGCATTGTTGAAAATGAACTACCGTTAGTCAAATTGTACAACGATACATCGATAAAAGTGTTCAAAGCTATAGGTCATCAGCAATTCCTTTTAGCGTTGAACGGCTTTTTGTACAATTATTTATTTAGTAAAACGTATTAAATAACTTCTATAGTTCTCTTGTTCTGTAAAGAGTAAAATTCATTCGTTAAAGCACTGAACGTCCAACATGAATAGATAATCAAAATTGTAACTGTATATTCAGTAAAATTCTATATTTTGTACAAACCATAGTTGCATTAGACGATTGAAAATCGTTCATGCATATTGCATGTATTAGTTAGTTTACATAAAGTTAATGTTTACTAAATAGAACTATTCTATAAACAAATCCGCCTTCGTTTAAAATGGATTTCTTAATTAAACGTCATATACAATATTACATTCCGTCGAATAAACATTTAAACGTAACTTTTGAGCTTGAACTGGAATTTAAAAATTTTAGCATTTTTTGGTCTACGGGAACTTAACAAGAGCAAAGGGAATTTGAGAAACAAAGTAGCGATGTATGCGAACGTAAGCTGCGTAAGTAGATAAGTGCCGAATCTAGTTGAATACCGTATTGACTTTACCAATCCACTTTACTGAATTAAATACGAGCATTTATGGTCACTTCGCTGTCGAAATTTTACAAAATTTTGGTTTCTCGAATGAATTTTTAAAAGTGACATATTTCATATCCTGAAACAACGTTGTAGATTATATTTAAAATAGAAATAGACGTATCAATTATTTTAAACGAAATAGTTTTTCCAAGAATTTTGTTGTAATAAAACATACGGTAAAAATACATAGCAAACCAAATAAATTAGGGTGGAAAGAAATCAATTTTTCGCGAAAAGTGTTTAACAATAGTCAGTCCAATTTAAAAAATCTGAACCCTGCAAATCGCAAAATTATCATCATTTATTTCTGATAAAATGAAACCGCAAAATCAGCAGAACTAAAAGAGAGCACTCTGCATTCCTTCTCTCCGCTCCTCCTCGCTCTTAAATATGCTGAAGCAGGTCGTAGGAGCAAGTGGGATAAACGCAAGAGAGCAAAAAAGTCGACTCTCCCGCGCTACAAAGGATAGTGTTATTTATTTAATGTAGTCGCTCCAGCCCTCGGGGTCGCCAGCCCAAATGATGAGCGAATCAACAAACGCGCGCGAGACAATGGGAGCAAAAAGTTAGGCGTGTCTCGAGCGCGGCTCGCAAAAAATACATCTCCTCTCTTCTTCGAGGGTCTTCATAATCTGTTCAACGGCGCCGTCCTCTCCGCGTGTTTTCCCGCCGTGGCTTTGAATTTTTATCGAATCGCTTCTCGAATCCGAGCTAATGCTGCTTTCAGTTTTTCTGAAAGATTTATTTGCTTTGGAAAAAAATGGCTTTTTCGAGTTTTGAAAGTCTGTTTAAATAGCAAAACGCTCGGAGGTGCGGCTTTGAAGGTTCCGCGATTTTTGAGGGCAGAATTAAAACTGGTTTTTTGTCCAAAAACGGCTTGAAAACGTGGAGAACTTGAAGCATTTTGAATATTTGAAAAAGCCACTTTTAGGTGATGCGAGCTTTGAGCGTGAAACAATATTGATCCATTTTTAGTAATGGTTTAAAATTAGAGAAAAGGAAGCCCACGCTTTTCATCCCTTTTTCTGCTCCGTTACTGGAATGTCGGTTAAAAAAAGAACGCGGGGCGTTCTATTCTTTTTTTTTTTTTTTTTTGCAAGAATACAGTGTATTTTTTTCTCTTAACTGCTGAAAATAAGTTGCTTTAAAGGGAAGAAGAGTCTACGTTCAAAGGAATTCCTTCCTTTTCCTCAGACATGAAACGCGGAAAAAAGTGCTGCTTGTTTAAAGTCGCCCAAGATTTTATCATTTCAAGCTTTTCTTTAAACTTTAAAAGGCTGCATTTATCAGAATTTCCTTAATCCAACTAACGTTTTTTACAGAACTTCAACTTTCTTCCTACTTTGCGCAATGCTGTCATTAATCCTTTAATCGCGATAAACATTAATCAGTTTTTACAAAAAAAAAAGATTAAATATGCCTGCACGAGTGATAGGAATTAATTGCAAGTAAATAAATATATAACAGTTTTAATTAAAAGCGGAAACTTTTTGCGCGGAATCAATCTATCTAAATTAATGAAGCTTGCGAACCCAAAAGAGTTATTTATCAACGTTTATTCTTCTCATTATTAACCGATACATCTTTTACTCCGGAGATAAATTGAAATTGAACACTACCGAATCCGCGAGAAAAAAAAATCCAGAAAGGTTACGGACGAGTCGTCAAGAGAGTTTCCCGGCAAAAAAGAGGGGCACTAAACCCTCTTCTAAAATAAAAGGCATCTAGTCAGCATGCCTGCATCGTCTCTCTCTCTCTCTCTCTCTCTCTCGCAGTAAATGAGCGCAGCAAGAAGCGATGTTCATCGATCGATCGGCGAGTCGGCCGGCGGAAGGCATAAAAAGCTTAATTTCCGGATTTTCGGTAAGAAGACGTTTGCGCGCGAAGCCTCCTCTCCGCATTCGTCTCTCGTGAAAAATCGGCAAAACACATTACACGCCGTTTCTGCTCTATCCCTTCGCTGTTTTTTTCCTCTCTCTCTCTCTCTCCCTCCTTCCCACTGCAGTGCAGCTCGCGCGGCTGATGGGAACTAAAGCGCATGCCCGGCTCTTTCTCCCGTATAAATCCTCTTTTTCGGCCCGTCGACGTCGTCCGCGTGAGCCGCTCGAAACGGAGCAGAGCAATGACCATGACAGGCGCAGCTCCGGCCGTTATTGTCCGCGCGCTTTCTTCCTCTTCTTGCGCCTCGCCCGCCTGCCTGCTACTTTCTCTCTCTCTCTCTTTTTTCGCCCTCTTCCCGGGGAGTCTTCTGTGTATTGTTTACCGCTGGACGCCGAGTGTCGGGTCTCGAATTGTTAGTCACGTTGGGTTTTCGAAAATTTACGGGGAAACGATTCCTCCGAGGAGAGTGGCACCGAGGTGGCGGTGATATTCGGGCTCGCGGGGACTTTTCGATGTTGAGGATGTATTTGTAATTTATGTATTTGTTGATTTTTTATGCAATATTAAACGATGAAGGGGAGTCAAAGAATTTACTACAAATTTTTATATTTTCATAGCTTTTTTATTCTAATACGTGTAACTACGTTCCAAGCAAATAAATAAAATTTAGTTACATTTACTACGCAGTATTTTACGTTCATTGTATCCAAGTGACAAAGAAAATCTAAGATTTTAACATAAAAATTTTCTATTATCATCAATTTTCTAAAAAATTAACGAAGGTACAGAAAAATTGTCTGTCCCTCTAGCTATTCAAGCATTTTAATGAGAAATGTTCGTTTTGAAAATCCAAAATTTTGCAGCGCTGCTGAGCAAAGATAGCATCCCACTTTTCGTCCCAGTCTCTCAATCGCACCGAGCAGCCTCGCTTTTGGACGGTCTTTACTTTAAAACACTGGTGCAACTCGTCGCAGTTCACACGACTAATCAAAGGAATCTTTCATGTTCTTTTTTTAAATTTTAGCCGAAAAGGTCGGCAGGTTTCATTCGAAGCTCCCGTATTTATTTTAAAAATACCGCGATTTTTATTAGCAATTCATGCGCATTAAATACACCAATAATAAAAATCCAAATTTTTCCACCCCACTTTATCTCGCTGATAAAAAAAAGAAAGCACATCCCGCCGAGCCATGAATAGCATTGACAGCCGCAGCGTTAAGAAAACATATACGCCCTCCGCGGCGCGCAACAACGCGAGCATATCGCGGCCAGGTAATCCATAAATAAAAGCCCGTCTTCCCCGCAATGAATAAGTTGCCCCGCGAGCAATCCATATAAGCAACGAAAACTATCCCACTCGGCGGCGCGCAATGCGATTCGCATTAGCTCGCGCGCGCGGCTCCTTCGCGATTCAGCGCGACTCGTGGAAACGGCGTAAGCGCCCCTCTCCCCCGTATATATATTTTTTCCTCCTCCTCTTCCGAGAGAGAGAGGCGGCGGCGCGCGTCTCGTCTTCAAGTGGCCCCTGGGATTTTCCGGACAATGCAGCTGCAGCAGCCCGCGGCCGCACGTATAATACACAGAGACTGTGCATGCACGTCTGCGCGCGTACGGAATAATGCCGAGGGAGAGAGAGAGAGGGAGAGAGAGTTGTACGTGCGCCCGAGCCCGTCATAAAGTGCTGGACCGGCGGAGCCTGTCTAACAGTGTTGCGACTTCGTAGATGCGCGTATTTATGACTTTTTTCGGGGGGAGAAACTTTATTTATGACTTTTGCCGGGGAAACTTGCCCGAAATTTCGGGGCCGACTTGCTCTTCGATCGGGTTGATCGGGTTGAGTCGGGACTTCGGAGGGGCTTAAACTGCGAGAGAATGATGATTGGGCGAGAAGTGAGCCAATTTTTAGGGATTAGTTCCTAACTATACTTGTAAAGAGCCTCTTTTGAATAATTATCACGTTTTTCGAACCGCTTCTCGGCCATGATTTGTGGAAAAAGCTCGAGCGATAAAGGCTTGATAAAGAGAATGCGAAGGTACAATTTCACTAGTGGAATAAAAACGTGTACGATAGTAGTACTAACCGCGAGTGGTCATCCACTCAGGCAAACGGTTATTTTCTTTACGGACGAAACGGCGTCTTTCGTATGCACTGCTCTACGATATGGTAAAGCCTTTAAACTGCTTCAAAGTAGAATAGCTGTTGCACTGGTTAATCTGTTAATAACAAAATAAGAGAAAATAATGTGATGCTGCGCGAGACAAATCTTTTTTGAGAATATTTCAACATTTGGCAGGAAGGGACCTGTAGTAATAATTATCTATAGTAAATACTACAGATTATAGTAGACGCAAATGTAGTAAAACCGTAGATAAAATTATAGTTAAGCTACAATTTTTCCGTGACTTACAATTAGTATACAGCTTCGGATTTATGTTTAATCTGTTAAAATCATTTTTTTCCTAAATTAATTGGTTACTATTTTAGCCAGAAACTGTATTCTTCAACTTTAAACGTCATTTTCTTAATTTGATGTATAAGAAATAGAAGCTCCGAAGGAATAAATATTTTAGCCAAACCTGAAATTTCTTACCTCGGAAGTTCTGAATTTATATTTTTGATCAACCGAGTTGACATGCAATGTTCCGTACATATTTATAGCTATCGTTCCGTATGCCGACTAGAGAGTCTCCGTCGATTTCGTTATCTCGTCTTCGTTTCTTTCGCAGTGCACTCATGCAATTTCTAAATTCGATCGCGAGCTTTCGTGACTTTGTACGCAGAGAAGGTTCGTGGGTTTGTGTGCGCTGTTTTTCTTTAATTTTTTCGGTTGAAAATAATCGTTTTGCGATATGAAAAACGAACCGGGGAATTTACTTTGCCTGAGTAAAGAATGATGCGCGTGGTTTCTTTGTACGATTCTCAATTCGCTCTTATTTATTTTTATTACTTTCAATAAATTATAAATTATTTGTTTTATTTAAATATTTGTAGGTTATGTTGAACATGCAAAAGTTTATGAATTTTACTAAATTTTTATCAATGTATTAAAGTCGAAACCATATGTGTGACACTTCAAACTTCTGCAGATTTATCTTCATTATAATATCTACATTCCAACTTCAGTTCCCACATATTTCTATGAGAATTCTTTACATTGAAATTGAACACTTCGCTTAAACACTTCTTTTAAGTTCTTTATCATCGAGTATTTTCTTTACCTCGGCTTTCTTTTTCTCAGCGTATTCGATATTATTTTTGTGATTAGAAACAGATTTGAAATTTTGAACTGCTTTTGACAGCTGTTGAACTTTTCTTTGAGGAATGGAAGCTTTCTTGATACTTGCAAGTTTCAAGTTCATATACGTATTATCACCTTGTGGACGGCATTCAAGTTTTTGCATAACTTTTCTTTCCATGCACAAGTTTCCTGGCTTTGGAACTATTCTACACGATTTTACAGATGTTAAAAGAATAAATTTATGATCAGATACAGGATGTTACAATATATATGTTAAAATTTTAATATAAAATAGCAAAAAATACTAAAGATGTAAAGTTGCCTATGATTTTTGTGTAGGTTGACGCTTAAAAATAATAAAATCGTATTAATATTAAGGCACTCTTATAATAAATGTTTATATAATAATATACTTGAAGGCTAAGTTAGGACATACAATAAAAAAATCGCTGCCAATTGACACTTGCCTTTCTCAAACTCAAATAATTGTTTAATTGTACTATTTTTCGACGTAAGAAATTCAATACATTCAAACATAAGATCGCGCAGTCTAAAATAGAATATCTCCAAAAATAACCATAATTAGGCTGAATCTAAAGCAAAAGATAAAGCAGAGAGAAAAGAGAAAATCAAGGCTTATATGTATGCAAATGTTGTGCATAGATGAGATGTATTTTGTCATTTATGACATTATTAAGAATATTTATTTATTGTGTCTGAATGAACATCAGTGACCGTTTCAGTAGGCCTCTTTATTATTTAAATAATTTTGACAGAAATTAATAAATTAAATAAAGTAATAGTATTTTAAATAAATTTTAAAGCGGTCACCTCAGTTACATGAATTCATTACTATCTTCGAACATCAATATTACATATCTCAGCGTTTGGTCTCATGTTACGCACCTTCTAGTTGATGACTTCACCGCTAGGGGGACTATTCCTTTCCACAAGTGGAAGTGGATTTTACATGCATATATAGCTGCAAGAACATTTGGGTGACGAGTGCCTAAAGGATAGACCAACAATGGCTTACGATAACTGCACATGAACAGTGAGCAATATTCGTCATTATTTTTGAGCTACTCTTTCAACCGCTCCGATAGTGCGGAACTAAAATGTATAAACTGTTTTATCGGTAAATGATAATTTAAATTTTTTTTTAGTCGGTATATATGACCGACTAACCTATGAATTCGGGCCTCACGACTATGAATTCGGGCCTAGATCTCTAGAAGATGATATTCTTACGTTATTTTTAACATACGTTCTACACTAAATTTAAAATCACAACTTCATGTTATTCCTAGGAAACTGATCGACAGCCTTGTTTCAACTTGCTTCGTACACTATTACGGGTAGCAAGTTTATGATGCTTTGCTTGGAATATCGAGCTCTCCGGGTTCCGCTTGTTGTTTCTCTGTTTCGGCGTTTAGACGAGCGATTGGCAAGAGAATGTCCATTGCGTACTAATAATCATTATTGTTACAGAATCATGTTGATTTGTTAATGTCGGCAAATGGAAGAACATTTTGTCTAAATTACTGCTTATAATTTGTTTGATCGTGCTTTCTTCAACTTTCAATGCTTGTGGTATATAAACAGATATAAAATAGCTAACTAACAAATAATTAACTTTATTATACACTAAATAAGTGATAATATGTGATAATATATTACAACGCACCTATTAAAATTTTACAGGATGATGAATTTTTAAACAGCTTTTTGATTTCCTTTTGATTGGGCCTCGCCTGGCCCAACCATGAAAATTTCTCCGCTACTTGTAAATAGTTCGCGAAGTACGTTTCTAATG
>UCOL01004445.1:0-14638 GCA_900474335.1 Ormyrus nitidulus
CTATTCACCCCCCTCTCCCCCGTCCGTGCACTTACCTTGCGTGAGATTGAGGTGAAGCCAATTGGTCCCGGTCGCGGTGCTGCTGCCGGCCACTTGCCTGCGTGCCCCGAGAATCACGGATACGCTCGGGTAAATGATGACGGCCGTGAAAACCGGACGGTGTCCCTGCCTGTCTCTCTCTCCCTCTCTCTCCTCTTCCCGTGCCTCTACTTCCGGGGGTGCAGCCTTCGACGGGGGATAATCGCCGGCGTCATGAGAGCCGCCTAACGAGGACTCCAGCAATCGCCGGAGGGCTCATCCCTTCCCGCTTTCACTCCAGCTCGGGTCTCGCTCCGATGCCGTCACTGCACCTGCAAGGGTCGGCCCCCCGCTGCTTAATAAGACGGCTGCAATTTCTCTCCTTTTTTTTTTGCTCCGCGCGCCTCTCGAGTGACGATCTTTTCGCGCGCTGTCTTGGTTTCTTTTTTTAGTCCGAGGGGAGCGTCTTTTTTAATGGAGCACAACGGTGGAAACGGGGGCGCCGAGGAGGTTTTTCTGCCTTTCTCGATTATTTACTCGGGTATACTGGGGGAATTTTTCTATTTTGCGGATTGAAGTTGAAGTCGTGGGTCGTGGCTGCCCTTCGTTAAATTCGTTTCAAAGAGCGCTTTGATTATTCTCTCGCGCTGCTGGAGATGTTCTTCATGCGGTTACACTGCGCGATTCTAATTTAGAATATCGCGATAAAGCGTATCTTGCGCGCGTTTTTCTCTTACTTCAAAGTACTGATAAGATGCATCGTATTTACAGAATCATTGCTTCAGAATTGAATCCTGAGATTTGATGCAGTCTTCGACAGTGAATTTTCAGCGTGATTCTTCTTTATTGGATAGAATGTAAAGTAAACTTGAAACTTTTAACAATACAAATACTGGAAGGCAGGTACGAGTTGAACCGAAACAATTGGGATCTTTCACAATGGAGCATTCTTTGTTTGCACTCGCATTCAATTTCGGCCAGGCGAAACTTGATAAAAAATTTACAAAAATAGTCTGCACTCGAGCTTTTTCTTTTTTTGTAATTTCGTACTTTATTTTCGCTTCGCTTATCAATATTGCGAATGCGACCTCACAAAGCAGAATCGAACAATTTCGTCGGTGCAACGAGAAACATTGAATTTAATATAACGAAACCTTTTGCGAAATAAATACGAAGATTATATTACAGCAGATGAAAAACGCGGGAACAAATAAAGGAGAGAAAAAAATCACGCACACACATCCAGTATAAAAAAAAAAAATATATTATTTTACAAAACAGAGCACAAAAAGCTCCGTGTCATCCTCCCCCGATGGAGCGAACTATCGCTCTCCGGAAAAACCTCCCGTTCGCGCTCACCGTCGAAACAGAAAATCGGCGGCGCTGCACTGAACTGTCCGATAAAAAAAAGGTGGTCTCGCGCGAACGGAGCGAGTCGCGCGCGCTTCGACGAATGATCGTTGCCGGCAACTGGACGTCGGCATCTCGCAGACTCGCTTCATTTGGTTTCCCCTCCCCGCCGCCGCGTCTCTCTCTCTCTCGCCGCTTCTGTCGCTTGGCTAATTCAATTTCCCCCCCGGGGGGACCGAGCTCGCCGCCGCCGCCGCCGATTCTTTTGTCGAGCACCGGAATCGCGCGCCGACTGAGCTCGGCGGCCTTTTTTTTTATTTTTGACCGGCGCGATGCGCGATCAAGGAACATATAATGTCCTGCGCGCGAAGCATTACGCGCCGAGCGACGCTTCAGTTTGCGAATCGAGCTGGGAGGTGCGGGTTTGGTTTTGATCGAGGCGGTTGGCTTTCGTTCGATTGAGATGAAAATTTGGGGTTTCTTAGATGAAATGTTTATTTTTGTGCGTTCGTAATAGTATAAACAAAAATAAATTTTATTTTAATTTCCTTATTTTTTTAAAAATGTAATCCTTTTAATTATACGTTTTATAAAAAAAAAGTCTCACTTGGATGCCTTTTTATTTTCCAAGCATTTAAACCTTCATTTAGAAAAGTAAACAATTTTAAAATAGAGATGAAAAATAGTACATGGAAAAATTTTAATTAAAATGATCTTTATACGAAAGGAACTGAAACTAATGCGACAGTAATAACGTATTTCTATATGTCTATTAGCCTATTATTAAATGTACATTTGATTTAACAGGTTTTGCACTTGATCTTTCAGAAACGTATTGGCTTACACAAACACTCTTCATCGAGCAAGTAACGATAAGAATCGGTGGGAAACTAGTTTAACGAAAATCTAGTACATTTCGGGAGGTCGAAACGTATTTCGCAATCAGCCGACGATGCACTCTTAATTTTAATCAAAGTGTTAAAAACTAAAGTTCTATTTTCTCGGCTCCGAGATCTAAATTAAAATTTTCTCCATTATAAGTTTACTTCGAATTAAGTTGCTCATTAAGAGTATTAAAAATGTTTTGGTAAACAAGAACTTATATAGTCGCGGATCAACTTTAATGCTCCGACTAAGCAGTTTTATGGCTGGAAAAGTGCTTAAGCTCTAGAACTGTACAAGACCTGTTTCTTAAGGTTCGTGCGCAATAAAATGGGAGGAAAGCAAAAGTAGCATAAACGTTTTTAGGACTAAGAAGCTTTATAAAGCCTCTGGACTGAACCTTGCGATGAAGCGGTATTGCTGCCAACTTTTTTTTTTAATCAATTTAATACAGAGAAGAAGCATGATGATCTTTAAATGGACGCGGAAATTGGATAAAAGGACAAGATTGCCAAAAGGTATTTGTCTTTGATCAATGGATATTTAACGATTCAAGCTGAACCTTATGTTTTTTCTCCGGTATTTATGCATTGCGAAGTAATTTTGCCAGTAAACATTAACCGTCTTATGTCTTTATTAGTTTGTTAACTAAAAACTTGCACAACATTTCTGTTCTCATACAATTTTATTAAGAATTAATAATCACTATACCGCTACTTTTCGAAATTTTCTAAAGAGGCAATTACGCTTTAATTAAAAAAGTGCAATTACTCATTCATTGCGACAGCGGTATTCAACTTTAAAGCACCCTCGTGAAAGTTCAACGGCCTTTATTTATAAGAATTACCGCAACAGGGACAAGATCCTTGAACGAGGGCAAAAAAAAAAGGAAAAAAAGAGAAAAAAATCCCCATTATCCGCGATCTCGACGCTGCAATTATGGCCGAATAGGTGTAAGAATATAATTCGCTGAAGCTGTGTGTGCTCCGAAAGCTTGAGAGAGAGAGAGAGCGGACGACGGCTTATTTTATTCGCGCTGATAAGGCTGGCGGAGTGCAGCGCTCGCAAAAGTGGAGCATCGACGTTTTAGGAGTTCACTGGATATGCGTGACTGCGCTCGCTTTCTTGCATTCTCATTCGCTCCTTTTTTTTTCCCAAAATAAAAAAAAAAAACCTCGAATTTCCTCGTTACGCCGTCGGGGCTTTTCAGCGAGTTTCCGCCTCCGTTTGACGATTCTATCTATTGATTTTGCGAAAAACCCCTCGTGCGTTAATTTACAGATCAAAGACGCTTGAATTTCGTCGGTGCTTTATGCGGTACTCTGTATTTTAACCGGCGTGAAAGAGGGTGAAATAAGAGAGAAATGAAGATAAAGAGTACGAGCTAGTTTGAAAATTTAATTGCTAGAATACTTTTTACAGTTGGAGGGGTGATTTTTTGCGCGATTTTAAATTTTTAAGGCCGCGTAGCATCATATGATGCAATCTGCGAGCCGGACAGTTTTGGTGCATCGGGAAGTAAGGTTGAATAATTTTCTTGCTTTTAATAAAGTGCAAAATTCGTGCAAAATAGCGTAGTGAACTTACATTTTTAGCGAGCTGCGTCTTTATACTCTCCTCTAAAGTTTTAAACCCATCAGGTGTAAAACTTGTCTCCTCTGTCCTTCTTTTTTTTGCAATGTCCCTGGCTCTTAAAGGTGTTACTTTAAAGCCCTCCGGAACTCAACGTGATGTCCCCACCGTGTATCCATGTAAAATACTTCTTTTTACCCCTTCACGAGCAGCCCTGCATCTGTGTGTAAAAAAAAGAGAGAAACGGGCAAAAAATGCGAGTGACAAATTGTTGCGACTTTTGATACGCGGCTTGGTAAAATGAATTGCGGGCTCGTTATCGTCATAAGCAATTAGTTCCACCTTGAACTTTTTGCTCCTCAAAGTTAAAGCGTATTTCTGTCCACGCGACAGATTTATACGTATCTACATACAAGGTGATTTAAGTAAACGCGCGTTCGGCACGAAGATATACGTCATTTAGAAAATTGCTTTTTAAATTGGTTTTTAAGAGGTGTCTTGAAACATTCAGTCCGCGGGGACAGTAAAAGCTACCGGACGGAGTAATTGCATTATCAGTCGGCGATGCAATTAATTTCGAGCCGTGCTTCGAGTTTCCCCGACAACGAGCAGTTCAACAATAACGAGACAACGTTGGCGTCGGTTGCGATAGATTTTCTTTTAAAAAAGAGAACGGAACCCGAAAAACTGTTCCAATATCAACTGTGGCCAATCGCAATCGATATAAGGAAAGCTCGAGCTAGCAACTTCTGTCCGTCAAACGATTTCCCGTTTAAACCATCCAGGCGCGCGCAATATAACCCTAGACGAAAAGTCGCGGAATCGGAAACTAGGGAAACGAAAGAAAGGCGGCGAAACGGCAACAAGCAGAAGAAGAAGAAGAAGAAGAAGAAGGGAGAGCGCTCGCGGAACAAAGAAGAAGCCAGGAATGATCGTCTACCTCTGGGCCTCGCCGGCGATGTCCCATGGTGTGCAGCTGTGCGCCTCCTCAGGCAGGGGGGGAGGCCGAAGTAGACTGGCCCTCCGCGGCGGGAAGGCGGCTACACCGTCTCTCGTCCCTTTGTGCCTCGCTCTTTCCGAGGGGGGTCGAGGTCAGGCCGCGAATTCTCGCCGTGTATTATTCACGGGGTGGGTGGGAGAGAGAGAGAGTGAGCAGGGGGGAAGAGCGAGGGAGGTGCCAGCCTCTCTCTGCCTGCCAGCCCGTCTGGCCGAGCGAGCGCCGTTCTACTGAGCGCGTGAGGACGCGAACGAGCCGCGAGCGAGGAAGGGGGATGTCGCCCCGGAAGGGGAGTCTGCGCAGCAGGGCCCGCCGAATATATATCTCCCGAGCCAGCTGACGACAGGTGCAAAGACTTGCCCCTTTGTCGATCGCCCTCGAAGTTCAGACCTTTTTCATGTACGGCTGCTTTCGTGGCGTTTTAAAGCAATATTGCTTTCGATATACGATGTTTTGACGGAGAGTCGTCGAACTGTGCTTAGATTGCGATTTGTCGGTTGAGGGGGGTGACTTTTTTTTTCCAACCTCTGGGCTCTTTTGCGCGCTGGAAACCATTTATCAGTTTGACTACCATGTTGTTGTTTCCGGGTTTGGAGTTCCGGTTAAGTAAGCCGATAAAAGACGATTGTTTATCAAAAAAATTTACCAAATCGTTTATTAAATAACAAATGAAACAACAAAAAAAGTATCAAACAGCGCTCGACTGCGTGAATTTTTGGCTTTGATCAATGAAATATGTTGCAACAAAAATATTTTTAAAAATTAAGCGATGTTAATCGATTTTGTAATAATAATCCCTATATGTCATCTTTTTCACGTTGAAGGACTTGATTTGATTTTAATACCAATTAGACAATCGACGATTAAGTTGTCAACAACAAAATAGTCATTAGTAAAACTAATTTCTGCTTTATTATTTAAGAAATTTTCAGTGAAATTTCGTTACATCGGATATTTAGCAAACAATGTGAAAATGTTAAGTAAGATTAAAAAGATAATCAAATATTGTCTTGATGCGCATACAAATGCACGAAATGCGGTTTGAATACAAGATTGGACGTCAGACGACCACTATCTATAACTGGTCTTCTATTTTTTCCCCCCTCCAAATCCAACTTCCAATCGCATCAGTTTACTTCTTGTGCTTCAGTACGTTCAAAGTCAAAGGAATAGTAAATATTTGCAAATATTTATTGTTCAGACAAAACTTTTGCTCGTATACAGTATTTGAAATTATAAACGTCGAAAATTTTATTTTACGAAAAAAAGCAGAATCAATTTCAAGCCTTACAGTTATTATTATATATTTAACGACAAATGAAAGTTGAAACTTTTACATCAACATTTTTTTTTTCTACAATCATATTCGAGAAAATAAATGCCTTCTTTGATACTCCAAAAGTGTATACATACATCTACTTACATTTAACTTTTAAATTAAACGAATTTGAATGAAACAGTTGCCAAGTCATTTGGTTTGTACATTATATGGATTTAAAAATGTGATTGTTCTAACAAATCATTTAAACATTGTAAGAGATTATTTTTAAATTCAATTATGAGGATTAGTTTATAAAACTAAACAAAACTTATTAAGAAATATCTTAATTATAATTTATTCATTATTATCTACAATAGAAAAGGAAATATTTAAAAGATAAAAAGAAAAGGTTGTCACAATTCTTTTCAGTAGAAAAATACATTTTTATATTCGCAGTTAAAAAATACCTTTATACATATACACAAAATGTTGAGTCAAAAAGACAAATTTGCTAATTTTAAAAATTCCTAGAAAAATTTATATGTCAAAAAATTTTGCTAGTTTGAGATTGCAGTTTTTTTATTAGGTCCTATCATTTTGGAAGCTTAGCTAACAGCCAGCTTTTAAAGTATTGCAGTTCGTATTCTACCATGTCATGATTTACACCATCCATTGTTATAAATTTTCCATTAACACCAAATGCTCTTAACCTAGTAAAAGTCTGTGTTGCCCATTCCATAGGAACAGTAGAGTCTTTAGTACCATGAAACTGAAGAAGGTCTGGTAAATCTGCAGACTTCTCCTCTTGTAATGCCTATTTTACAAATTGGCTAAATTAATTCACACTTTTAATTTGATTGACAATGACATATAAAAGTGTTAACAATGTTACCTTATAAACGTAAGACTGATTATTTAAAAATGAAGACATGGCAACGCATCCAGCTAAGCCTCTTTTAAACCTGTAAGCAAGATGCATGGCTAAACATCCACCCATAGAAAATCCTCCAACCATTATTCTGTGGATTGGGATCCCAGATGCTACTTCTCTATGAATTAATTCTGATACTTTATTACAGATGAGGTCAATAGAATGTTTTTTCTCTGGAACATTTATATTGACTGCAACTCGGTCAAACCATACATGAGATGGCTGAAATGATAATGGAATTATATAAAATTACGTTAAAAAAAAAATCCATTTAAAATCTTTCATATTCTGACCAATAATCAATAGAAATTTGAAGAAGCAAAGTAAATACAGTATTGCAAAATGGAAAATGCTTAAAAAAGCTACAAGTGATCCACAGAGTGCAAGTTATGATTATTGCTTAGAAAATTGAATTGTTAATATAAAAATAGTAACACTTTACCGAGCCTTGTTTTGGCGTGTAAATCTGGATGGGGGCGGTTGGGTAAACAATTTTAATGTGCCTGATTCTTAGCTCTTGTTTGTTAAGGATGTCCAGCCAATGCTTAAACTCGTCTCCAGTGCCTCCTTTGATCCGAAAAGGCGCGAGTGCAGGCGAAAATAAAGGAAAGCCAAAAACGAACAGATCGAAATAAGCATTAGGTGAAAAACGAGGAAAGGAGAAAAGTAGAAGTACAACAAACTGGTGATTGTTTATGTATTTTAGGGTTAGGAGCATTGCAAACCGGTTTGCCGCACATCTTACTCACCTGAGCCGTGGAAGAGAAATAGTGTCGCACTGTGTTCCGCTCTGTCGTACGCCTCGACAACGTTCGACGTCGGGATATGAATCATGTAGTTTGCCATTGACAATGCGTTCTGTCTCGACAAGTACATCTGACCGTGACAACACAGTCAACAGCCACGAGTGCTCCTGAATCGGCGAGCACATTCGAAAATGAAAATACGGCTGCCGCCGCTGCCGCTGCCGACCGTCAGGCCCTCGCTCGCGTGATAAACAGCCGGACAATCACGATGACCCGACACCACTATGATTTCATTGGCCGATTAGCGCCCAGCTCAAGTCTAAGATCAATTGAAATTGGCCCGCAGATTGGCAAGCGATTCTGCCAATCCAATACCTTATATGGCCTTCGGCGCTAAAATTTGAATAACGACCAGGTGTTACCATGCACCGTGTTAGCTACGGAAAGTCGTACTTAAAAGTTACAATTTTTATTGCAAAATTAATAATTACTCTAAACTAAATATTTAGTTAAATGTAGCAGTAAATATCAAATTAAAATATTTAATATTCTAAATAACTAAATGGTACTATTAGATACGTTCAAGTTTTATCAAACTAGGGCAGAATCTAAACGCAATTAATGAGTTGGCACAGTTAAAGCTAAAAATATATATGTTTTTATCTTATAAAAAAACAGAAATTAATGTTATTTATTTTCACACGTTTATAAGTATTTTAAATATATTTAAAAGAAATTTCAAAAATTATACGAAAAATATCTTACTGGGCAAGAAATTGGCTTGCAATCGAAAAATCTCCGTTGACGTTCAGTTAAATAAAAATTGACCTAGCTAATTTAGGATGCATGCTTGTATAATAATTAGTACTCATTATATAATGTTAATTCAAAACTTGCATAGTCATAAAACTGTTTAATTAAATAAAAAAAGAACTAGTGGTTAGAAATTTAAAAAGACAATAAGAAGATGACGTATAAGATGTTTACATGAACTTTGTGAGAAAGTTGAACAGAGAGGAGAAAAATATAATTAGAGTAACAACAATAGGAGACCGCAACACACAACTCAAATGCACCGATAAAGCGCAATCAACAAATAAGACTGATAAAAGCGCGCTCTCGCGGTAAAAGGTAAAACAAAAAATCAAAGTTCGCGTGAACTGTGAAGCCCCAAACGACATCTAACGTTTGAAGCGTTAACTTTTTTTTAAATCTCAGATTTCCTTTTGGTAAGAAACTTTATTATCGGCTACTAAAATCAAGACCGCCGCCAGTAAAGGAATTCCTTTGTTTCACATTGACGTAAGTAAAAGAAACAAAAATTAATCTCCAACTGTCAAAATTTCTAAAAGCCCCATAATGTTTCAAAGAAAAACGTTTAAAAGAAAAGCAACAATGCCGTTCTTTATTTTAGAAATTTCAGCTTATTTTGATTTCGTCAACACAGCTGAAAGTCACCCTTATTTTGGATGTGGCGCCTCGAAGACTCAGTCTCTCTCCCCCATGACACCGGCGCCAGTTTACAAACACAGCGGATATAGCGGTTGGCGAGCGCACAATTGCGCCGTATACACACCTGTGCGGGGAAAGAACCGGCGCCAACGGCCGACAAAGCGACGTCGAAGATGAGGACAAAGTGACGTGAGCGCGACTCTCTCCAGTTCGTTACTTTAGTTTCACGCTTTCCCGAGTGTTAATGAATCCAGCGGCAAAAATAAAACAGACGATATAATGCCGAGAAGTGGTAAGTTTTTGTTTCGCCCCCTTATCCGCGTATCCGTAGCGTCGTTTGCGCGCAAAGTTGACCGGCAAAGCACGCTGTATCGGGCATCTCGCTTTAGCGAGTAAGTACCTAGAACGAGTCTCTCTCTCGCGCGCGCGTCAATAATATGCGCGCGACGACGCGCCGCCGGTCAATATGCTGCGCGTCAAGCCAACGGCGAGCCACCTAACCTATACATCTTTTGTGTTTTTTCCCCGGTGTGTAGAGAGTTTATGCGACCAAGTCCATTACTGATAATGCACAGGGATGGAGACGCTTGAATTTGCTGCGAACGGCGGGACGAACGATAACACTGGTAAATCTCAGCGCTCCCTCGTCCTGCACTCGATCGAATAAAGTCTTAGTTTGTCATATAGTGCGATGAATATTTTCACTCAAAAGTATGCTTTGTTTGTAACAAAAATCAACCCCTGTTATCTCCGATGCCTCTACTGGCCAGAGCAACGAATAATTAACTGGCTGTTTAGAAAAATTTTAGAAATATAGACTGCCTTAGTTATTGCACGCCTTTTAATCAGAAGTTACAAATGTTTTATTTTAAATATTTCATAAAAGAAAGCTTTTAAACACTTAGTAGCGATTTGCTTCAATTAAACTTTAATTAAACGACAAAGTAATTATTCGTTTTTCTGCTACTGGGAGGATGTTGTAAATTAATTATGGTTTAGTAGAACGTAATAAGCACATTTCACTCGTAAATTTCCCTTCTATTTAAGTCCGTTTAAAGCAAGCTAATTAACAACAACTATAGCGTCTGTATGCTAATATTATTTTATTCAAATATTGAAATTTTTCTTATAAACTTCAAAGTATTGGATATAAATTAAAGAAAAATGATGTTGCTCTATTCCACCGGTCGTTATATTTCTCTGCATGAAAATTTTTATGTTGCTTTTGTAATATTTTTTAAATGAAATTTTCATTTGCATTTGAAGGTGACAAGTAGATTTTTATTGTTTTTAAATATTGATTTACATTTACATTGGTTATTTATTATTTTAACATTATTCGAAAATTCTTGCTACACTCGAGTTATTTTGTCTAATATAAACATAGGTTTCTAAATACAAATCGAAATACAAATATTAGGGTAAGAATAAACTGAACATTTAAATGTAACGTCTAAAAAACGATGAAAAGACAGTGAATGAGTCTCACACTTGAAGATAGTTAGAAACGTAGGAATTAGTAAGGTCATTCCGTTGACGACGTCGATTGTTCTTGCTTGTTGGCGGAAGATGACACTCGGAACTCAAATTTAGTACAAGGCACTTTGGACCCTTGGGGCTTTTTTGCTGGGCTTCTTAATGTCCCCTCGACCGTCTTTTTTCGTCTTTGAACTCTGTGCCAAGGATTTGTAATCCGAGTTTTGTGAGGTTTTCACAATTTATCGATTCGTCTGAAAGTATATATTTCGTTTGAGCTTTATTATTTAACAGATAAATAACTAAAGTAAATAGATTTTTAGGAAATTTTCAAAACCATTTAATACTTTAGCAAGGCACAAGATCTCGAATATCAATTTTCAATAAATAATTACGGTCTTTATTAAATCGTAATAAATATTACAATTTATTTCTGGGAAATGGAGCTTTAATAATGATCGAATTACTTTTAATTGAGTCTTTACGCTTAAGTATACTTATACTAAGTCAATAGATAGCCTTTTAACTCCATACCGAGAAAGCATTACTATCCATCTCTTCGTTCTCACTTCGTTCCCACCAAACATCCCGGCCCTCGATGTAATGAAGCAAGTATATCTCGGGCGCCTACTTTCAGCGCTGCACTTACCGCTGTTTATTTAATCTCCGTTGTCTGCCCGTAAAAATTTAAAAATAGTTCATTTATACGTGCTACATCGGGAGTACGTAGCATTAGGAAGTGCGCCGTTATATTTCTGGAACGATTCACTCGTCGGGGACCGGAATCACTTAAATAGTTTAAGCGCCTTATCTCCTACGTAAACAGAGCAGCGCCGAACACATTTAGGGATCCCTAAAAGAAATATCTCGAGTTCTACGCGTACCTGGAACGGGAAGTGTTTTCCGAGTTTTCTTTTATTTATCTTCGTTAGATTTGCACAATGATACTGTAAGCTCGCAGGGCAATGTTTACTTTGTTTTGCGACAAGCTGTACATACAGAAAATCTTAGTTCCTAAGTTTTATTTTTTACAATTATACGTATTTTGGTTGTTTTATATTTTTTATAACACCTCTTTCCTAAATTATTGATATTTAACTTGAAGCGTGTATACTGTAAAAGAAGTGATTTTTGAACTCCATGTACAAACAATTCGCTTGAAAACAATAAAATCGATAATGCTAAGCCACCAAGTAAAGTATAAAACATAAAACTTAGTTGGCGTACATCAAGATTTATAATTATATGTTCATTATCATTTCCTGTGAAGTCTTTATCATCTAGAAGATTTTCAAAATCATTAAAAGTGTAAATAAATTTAACAAAGCCAGTTTCACTCATTTTTAACAAAATCCAACTCCATTTTTTACGAAATGGCGAATCTTCCGTGCAAATATAACCCATACTCCATTTCATTATATAATGCTTCGAAAGATGTATAGTTGGATCATGGTAGATTTTCGGCTTTAGAAAACTCTTAGAATGTACACACACCATATCACCTTCTTCTAAAAGTAACTTAATACACTCGCTAAATTGAGTTACCGTGACAAATGGATTCTGAATTCGTGCAGATCTTATCGCTTTCTTGTAAATCTCTTGTCCATAAATCGTAAGGTTGGATCTAACCAAATCTTCAATTGAATCGATGGTTTGCATTTCTGGATCACTGTTAATTGCTGTTATACAACTTTGTATGTACGTATTGATTATGTAAACTGAAAAAAGTATTGTAAATAGCAATAGTTTTGCAAATCGATCTTGAGGTACTTTTTCAACAGGAACACTGATGAATATTCTCAAAAACTCTAAAGCAGCCGAGCACAATGATTTTCTTAGAAGGTACTTTAAAAAAATGATGCAGACTACAAAAACAAAAATTAGAAAAATAGAAAGTTGTAGATCGATAACGTAAGTCAGATATTTGAAATAAGGTAAGGTGTATTTTAAAGATATAATGGACACGTCATCGTCAGTGAAGAGGTACGTTTGTACTTTCCAATAATCTCCTAATATGTAAGCGCCTAGAGTAACATTCACAGTACCGTCTATCGCGTCTTTCATTGCATCTTTTGGCTGCCCTTGTTGATTAATAAAACCAGTATCTTTGGAAATTTTTATTGTTAAATTTGCATTAATCCAATTTAAGACTGTTTTTATTATCTGAATGTTGGGTCTATTTGTTTTCTCATAATTGTATGTTGTTTTGCCTTTGTGACTAGGAGATACATATCTGTGAACTGCTTTGATGTTATATCCATCAAGATTTTTCAAATTGTCAAAGTATAAAGTATCACATAATGAGGAATCTATTGTTAAAAATAATTTAAATTAAGACATTTTATAACTTAAATTTGGTTGATTTATACTTACTAAAATGAAATTTTTGTGTTTTTTCCCACATTAAGCTTTCAAGCGAATGTGCAAACAATGACCACGGTGAGTTTGATGATTCATCATTACGAATTTCGTACCAAAATTTTGGTGCTGAATTTTTAAAAGGGTTAAATGTGTATAAAAATAAATTATTATTCAACTCTCGACATAAGTATATTGCAGCTATAATGTGAAAATTCCAGATGATTTTTAAAATCTCATTTGCCATTTTACAACCGCTTTTTGTATTTTCATTAATAATTAAAAACTTTGATTCATGATTCCACCATATGGAATCTCTTAATTTTCGTAAACTCATCTCCAAAGACGAAATTGATGAAACACCGATCAATACGTTTGTAGCAGGTAGAACTTTTTTACTAATATACGACTCATCGATAATGTAATTATTTTGAATTCTTTTGTGTTCCTTAAATACAGCACTTTGATTAATTCCAAATACATATAAAGGAACGAGTATAAAGTTTGAATTTAAGCAATTGGGACATCCAAAGATAATAAAGTTTTTATTATTGAAACAATCTTTAATAATCTGTGCCTTAAAAAACAATAATATTACTATTAAATTAGACACCATAAAATAAAAATTTACTTACAGCTACGTTGCATAATTCTTTTCCACCGTTTACTACATTTAATTCATTTTTGGAACTATTAATTGCAATTGCAAAACATGAATTAATCAATAAAAGTATTGGAAATTTCATTTTTAAACTATCCTTTAGTTCAAGTTAACGACTTTTAACAATTAAATCATTTCATTAAAATTTCAACTGATTAAAACTGTTTTAAGTTGCTTTATAATATCAAAAATCGCTTATTCAGCTTTTACTGTACAAGACTGATTGGTAAACTTGCTTTTAAACACAAAAAATAGTTCTATACTTACATACATACTTCTATACTTATACAAGGAGAAAAATACCTCATTAAAAATTAATATAAAAATTAGTGCATGTAACAAGTTTGTCCTTCGATTAGGATAACTATACTAATTTTTAATGAGGTATTTTTTCCCGAGTATGACAAAGTAGTAAGTTAAAACTACAAAAAATTTGTTTCTACGCTGAAGGAGTCATTGAATTATTTATTAGAAAAAAGTTTTATTTTTGCCGACCGGTCGATAAAATAGGTGACTCAGTCGTTGCGGGCCGTATCATGAAGGAGCCCTGTGAGGAGCACTGAATAATATATTTAAAAAATTATGTATATAGACTAATAATGCTTAATTGCGTTCATTGTCAAGTATTTTTAATTAAGAAAATTCGACAATAACTAAGAGATTAAAAAAAAATTAAAAGTCTCCCTAAATTGCGCCGTCCATGAGTGCAAAAATTTGACAACATATAGCGATTCGTGAGGTGGTGTAGAACAATTGATGAATTTTTTTTTTTCAATGTTTTCCCCGAAGGGTTGGCCTTTTTAGTTAATTAATTTTTAGGTCATGACCAGGTAATATATTTTTTACAAACTTAATATGAGGGGGGAAAGGTTCTCGTGCAGGTCTGAGACTGCCGACTGTGGGTACTCCTGCGCTCAGCGCCGTCATTATATCC
>UCOL01004446.1:0-14584 GCA_900474335.1 Ormyrus nitidulus
ACGGAAATTTTACAATTGAAAATGGCGCCGTTGCCGAATGTACTTACTGTCGACTTACTGTTTTCATTTCGGAACACACCCACTGTTTTCATTTCGGAACACAACCACTGCTTAGTATTTTTAAAATAATTACAGTGGAATACTTTAACTATGTTATAATACTGGTTTCCAGTTAGCAGGACAGATCATTTAAATCTTCCGATGGATATTTGTCAACATAATTCAATTTCAAGCAGGAGACTTAGAAGAAATTCACATAATGCTAGCTGCAAGTACTAGAAACTGAGATATAATTAACAAAAAGTAAGTGAAATAAGTGAAATAATACGCTAATAACTAATACTAATACGTTTAAATCGTAAAATTTGGAAACGATAAATATGACGTATGCGATGGTCAAAAACTGACAACATCTATGATCGGTCAATATTGTCAATAATATTCACATAATATTCAGGAAAATCTTAAAAACTATTAAAGAAACAAATCTGGATAAAGTTTCTTTTAAAAATACAAAAAATGTTTTAAAACTTACGTAAAACAATGATTAAATAAAATAGGGATACGTTTAACGAAAAAATGTATTGAACTTTCTGACCTCATCCAATGATCAATTTGACGATTATATGTTCTCAGATTTGAATGCCTTGAACTAACCTCTTCTGCGAAAGTACCTTAGTCAGCTGTTGCACTTTTGTTTAATCATTCTCGACACCGGTGTCGTGTAGTATTTCGGATGTGTCTACATTCTATAGTTCACATTAAAAAATGATTGACTTAAAAGAAGGATTGAACCTGACGGAATATACGTTGATTTTGCCATCAGTATCTGTTGGAAACGTAGGCCAGCTGAGTGTCGACCTTATAATTTCTACCTTAGGCTTGAAAAGAGCCGGTCGAATCTTTGATGCTTCATTTATACCACTCGTTGGTGCTGATCCTTACGATGAAACGAGCCAGGATATTTGTACCTCTGTCGACCTCTACGTATCCGAGGAGAAAAAAATCGTTGTCCTGCAGATCAGGTCCCCACTTGTTAAAAAGCCTTCAAAGTTTTTGGAAGATTTGCTCAACTTCATCACTGATAACAAGATTTCTAAGGTCTTTATTTTAATTCTCTTTTGTTCTTAATCATAAGTAATTATTAATTCTTTTTTTTTTTTAAATTTTAAAGAAAATTTTAATAATTGTACTTTTGTATTAAATTTCAAACTTTTATTATTAAAAGTAATTTATCTGTATTATTTAATGTACTTACAAATTCATTTTTATAAAATTATATTAATAGGAAATTTATTATATTAATTTTTTTAAAACGCTTTAGTAAAAAAAGAACTATTTGATTCATTTTAAATTTAGATTTTAAAGTTCTTATTTGCAAATATAAAATAAACATATTTTAAAACAATAATAAAATTTATATTACTAATATAATTTTAGGTGATTATTTTAACAAGTAGTTTTGGCCATGAGCAGCGAGATGAGCAAATCAGAACAGCTCCTTTTCGATACTTAGCTACCGAGCTTGTACTAGAAGAATGTAGTAAACAGTTTCAAGAGATGTCTTGGATAGCTTTAGAACCAAAATTATTGGATGATTTCAGTGGGCAAACTGATTTACAAATACATGGTGGTGGTTTTGCAAAGACATTGTTTGGGTTACTAGAAAGGAACAGTATATTTTGTGTTATTTTATTGAAATTTTGCTCTGAAGGGGATAACATTCCTGATGCAATTCAATTAACAAACTATTTTAATGAGTGGCAAAAGTTGATTTCTGTAGATGATAAAAATGCTTGTACCTTGAAATTTCCACCTTCTTGGAAGTGTTTATTTGGAAATTCTCCTCCAAGAGAAATATATTAATTTAATAAAAAACATATTTATATAACAATTTGTTTTTAATAAGGTTCTCCTCATGACAAACTTTGTTCATACAAACTTACAATTTACATTATAAATTATTTAGAAAAATTTATAAAAAAAATCCTAGCTATTTACGCTAACAGTTTAGACTTTGCTGAGAAAGCTGCATAGGAAACAAGTGCAGCAAGGAGAGCAGCCAACAATTCAGAGTTGATCCATGGACCAGTGTAGATTCCTGGGTTGCTTAATACAACAACAGCTAAAGGCTTAACATTGCTTGGGTCTTCACCATTCCTAATAGCCTTACGAATAGCTGAATAGCTTTCTTCATCATACAATTTAACATTGTAGTCTCCAGAGCGAGCCTTTTTGATGTCATCGGTCCAAGAAACCTATTTCATAAAAGAGTTTTTTTAATTTTCTTTTAAAGAAAATAGAATTTAATTTAATTTTTCTTAACTTATAGTTTATTTTAGTTTTATATTTATTCCTTTTAATAAATTAATTTTTTTTATAAATATGGAATCATAAATGCGAGCAAGCATATTGTTCCTGATATTTAAAGAATGTCTATGTGAAATATTCAGTAGTATACATAAATTTTTATTTTTTTACTGAAATAAAATCTAAAAATCTACTTATTTTAAATATAATAAACTAACAACCTAAATTATAGTCATTATTTTAAGTTCATTCTACAAAATCCACTTTCTAATTATATCTTATAAAAATATTTTGAATTTAATATTTATGATTGCAAATAAGTAATATTTTGGAATTTAATTTAAAGGTAAGACTCATCAGTCATAAGTAATCAGCAATTTTATTCAAAGTGAAACAGTGAGCATACCTGATATTTGTTGTCAGAGCTCAGTCGTACAGCTGGAAGGGCCTTTCCGTCTACTTCGGCGTACAAAGAAAGTCCCTTGGCTCCATTTGTGCACTTTAGGGTAAATTGCGTGGTAAAGGCTACTTGGGTGAGCACGGTGGCATCTTCGGTAACGTATGCCGACGCGGTGACTTCAGGCTTTTGACAAGTTTCGGCGAACGCGAAGAACGGCGAGGCAGCGAGAACAACGAAGAAAAGGGCCGAGATAGTTCTCATTTTGATAGAGTTTGATTGTTTAGGTATCAGATTTGAACTTTTAAGTCAAAAATCGACTGTTTACGATTGACTTTCGACGAACAAAGTGGAACAGCTGCCCTCGTCTGCGTGTGTCTGGCGGTGATCTTAGTTCAGTACCTACAGTCTCAACTAGCTAGCAGCCACGTCGAAAGAAAAGTCAACGTGTGCTCTGCCGCGGACACGCCACTGCGCAAGCAAACCATGTGCAGTAAAGATCTGTAGAGCAGAAACTTGCTGTAATATTCGTAACGAAAGTACCTGCAAGATACCTACCTTTAAATGTTTATTAATTTTTAATTTTTTTTGTAATTGAACAAAGATTAATAAAATGTAGATTTAATTAAAATAGATTTTCAGAAAATTCCAGAATTATCATAAGTTTAAATTTTATAAAATTTCAATAAAATATAATTTTGTTCAGAATATCTAAGCAGACCTATTACTAAACATAAATAAAAATAACTTGTAAAAATAAATTATTTATAATTATATTTTTTCACTTAAAACTGTGCTTTAAGTTTAAAACGTGCTTTTTTTTATTGCGTGTACAACCATTATTTAAGGAGAACATCGAATATAAATTTTGTACGTTTAATATATAACGATTATGATTATTATGATTTATTTTGTGAAATCATATAAAACATTTAAAAATTTCAATAAATTTCTTCTCATTCGCATCAAATACTGTAAATAAATTGGTTTTAATCTTAATATTTTAATTTGGTACTATATTAATTTCATTAATTTCAATAGAATTTTTTATAATAATAGTTTTCGTAAGGTTTTCGTTAGCACTCTTACGCGGTAAGCAGTAAGCCTATACGCAGAACCGCTGCATCTGTATGTATATTTGCACATATACATATGTGTGATTGTCCAGTAACAGAGCAGTAGCAGCACCAGTCCGGACTGTATTCCACTGTTCTCCCACTTTCTAGAAGTGTTTTTATTAATATATACACACGCATGCCTCCGTAGTCCGTACGCGCTTTATAATACATATATGTAAGCTGACGAAAAGGGATATTCTTTGATCAATTGGTTTCAAAATTCTTCAAAGAAAAAAATCTAAAACGTGCAAAATTTTCACATTTTATATTCAAAGTTCCTTTTTAATCATTTCGTGTTTTTTTATTTTAATATAGTGGTGACTACATAATTTCAAAAGATAAAATAAGTCTCAGTGGAATTTGCAAAACTACAGATCATTTTCTTTTATTCCGTTTGTAGAATGTGAATATTGTGAAATAAACATGACAAATTTCGATGCTTCGTCTGAATCGGTATGTATATATGTTATATTATGCTGGTACACAAATATTCTCCGAAAAAAATGTAAATACATGTAAAAAAAAACAAAATTCATGCAAAGGGAATTTTGCACAATCTAAAAATTTTAGGAAATACGTTTTGTTTTCTCCCAAAAATTGCATTCACAATCAAAATAGTAATAGTTTTTAATGTTTACATAATATAAACTGTTAAAATCAGCCTTCAAATGTTTGAGCACAAAGTAATTTTTTTAAAAACACCTTTTGCACAATAAAAATGAATTGGCAATTGTATGATACAATGGTTAATTAATTTAATTAATTTAATTTATTTAATTTATTTATTACATTTAATAGAAATGAAAAGTAAACAGTTTAGTTAAATTCATTATTAAAATGGGTTTTTATGTTAAATTTCTAATACAAAAATTTACTTTTATAATAATATTAATATGAACATTATTGTTTTAGTCAACTTCAGAGGCTGCTGAAAAACCTGAGTCTCCAAAGAAACCAGTGAAGTCAACTGCTATAGTTAAATATTCTGCAGTGCCGACCCCTGCTACTTTTGCTCAATTACAATGCAATACAGATTTGAATCTTCCACCAAGCAATTGGCTAAGTACGTCAGCAGAAAGTTATGGACTGCAGAGTGTTTGGTCTCGTAATCATGGTTTCTCAAGTTTTCGCATGGCTCATATGTTCCCTGATTGCGTGGGAGAAGTTGATGTTGTATCCGATGCAGAAAATATAAAAAAACTTTTAAAATTACCTTACAGTCAAGGCTTGGTATCCATGATGGTACATCGAGTAGAAAATACACTTCTGCTAGATGATTTTGATATACATAAGTATCTTTTAAAGCAAGCAGAGAATGATTGGGAATGGTTGAAGAAATTTTTTTATGATCATGTTTCCCAAAATCTTGGGGATAAAGAAAAACGACTCTTTTCGAAAGCAAATAGCAGGAATGCTATTCAGCAAAAAAATTTAATTTCAAAATTTTATATCACTCGTTAGTATTAGCTGATGATAAGGATCAGAAACTTCAAGAAGAACCTGCTCTGCCAGTAGAACATTGTCAACCTGTGTTACCTGAACCATCACAAGAAGAAAAACTGCCTGATCCAAGCTACAATCATAATTTTGCTAGAAATGTTGTATGGACATTTGAAAATATACAAATGTTAATTGGTACAGATATGCCTATTTTTGGTGGTCAAACACATCCATGTATAAGTTTAAAACTACGGGATGCTACAAAACCAATAAATGTTTTAACTGGTATAGATTATTGGCTGGATAATTTAATGTGTAATGTGCCAGAAGTAGTTATGTGTTATCATTTAGATGGGATTGTTCAAAAATATGAATTGATAAAAACTGAAGATCTTCCAAATTTAGATGATGCCAAGTTTAGTCCAAAAGTTATAAGAGATATTGCACAAAATATTTTAAGCTTCCTTAAAAATAATGCTACTAAAGCTGGGCATACTTATTGGTTATTTAAGGGTGAGTAATAAAATACTGAAAATATATTTTATTAATTTTGATATAATATTTATCTTTTTTAACAG
This sequence comes from Ormyrus nitidulus, assembly GCA_900474335.1. Taxonomy (NCBI): domain Eukaryota; kingdom Metazoa; phylum Arthropoda; class Insecta; order Hymenoptera; family Ormyridae; genus Ormyrus; species Ormyrus nitidulus. The sequence goes on from UCOL01004446.1 coordinate 5,844, forward strand.
CTAAAGATGATGATGTTGTCAAATTGTATGACTTAACATCATTGTGCAGTGATATATCAGAAGACAAAGGACAAAATCCTTTCACAGTACCTGTTGCTATGCTCTTGTACAGAGTGGCTAGAAATATGAAATATTCATCAGATTATAAAAGAAATCGAGGCACTATCCGCATGTTATTAAAAAACTGCATACAACTATTATCCAAAGAAAAGTATCCACAAATTGTAACATCAGCTCATTTTATGCTTGCTGATTTGTATATTCCTGCTGATACAGATCCAGCCAATCCAAATATATCGATTCAAGTTGAAGAGGATGATACGCAAAGTGAAAGTAGCAATCCAGAAAGTGAAAAATATGATGAAAAATTTGAACAGGATATGAATGACGCCATAAAGTCCTTAACTTTAACTACAAGTAAGTTAAATTAAAATAAAAAAAAAAAAATAAATAAATATTTTAATAATGAAAAATTTTTTCAATTAAAGATAATTTCAAAGATCAAGATTTTGAAGAATTCAAATTCAAACCACCGCCAGTTACTGGAACACTTGAAGAAAGATGTCATTTTGCTCTTGAACACATAGCTAATGGGCTTAGTTGCCTAAAGTATTTTCCAACAGACTCAAATCAAAAGAAAAATAACTCAGAGGATAAAGACATGGATGAAAAAGAAGGAAATAATAAGTGTGAGAATGATGAAGCTATTCTGAATATGGCAAAACCATTCCAGGCTATTCCTATGCCTTATGTACCATTGCATCCAAAAGACGAAACTGGAACGAATCCGGTAGTCGTTAATTCTAGCGGTGACAACAGTCCCAGGTAAAAAGAACAAATACAATATATAATAATAAAGAACAAATACAGTATGTAATTATATCAGCATCAACATATAATTTATATTATTAATTTTTTAAAGTATTGCGTTTCTAGAAAACATTAAAAGCTTTTAATTGTAATCTATAATTTCTCATTTATCTACAAATAAAGATTCTAGTTTTAGTTTAAATTATTTCAAATTATTTGAAATACAATGAAGAATATAATAAAATACTAAACGTGCTGAGTCATGATTTCGAGGACTGGAGAAATAACAAATTAATATTAGGTAAATGTAAGCATGTTTTTTACAAAAAAATTTTTAAATTGCAGCCACAAGAAAAAGTCCAAACAAAAAAAGAAGAAAATTATTGAAAAATCTACTCCTAAGTTAAACAACAACGGTCCAATTATCGTTAAAGATACAACAGCTAAGGCGTTATTATGCAAAGGCGAATCCCAAACGTTACCAACGTGGCAGGCGCCAAAAAAGGATGACAATCGTAGTTGGAGAACTCATTTAAAAACTCTTCTCTATGAAAAGGCTTCGCTTGTATTTGCTGTACTGGCAGAAAAAGAATACTCAAGCAAGAATTATGGTGCCTCACTACGATACATAATAGCTGTACTACGTTGTCAGAAGATTCTTGAAGTTTTCTGTGGCGTGCAAAATGATAAACTTATTAGTTATTTATTAGGCAGAGCCGGTGATTGCTGCTTTATGTCAGTTCAAGATTGGAACAACGTTGACAAACATCGTAATGATTATAACACAACAAAAGTTACTGATACATCTATAACAGATACAATATTTGCTATGGAAGACTCAGAAATGGGTAATTGTAATATAAATAATTTTTTAAATTTGTAATTATCCAGTAATATATGATGATCTTGCTAATAACATTTTTGTTCCTGTATAATTTTAGATGGAGACGAAATACTGCCAGAACTATATAAATCAATAGAGAAAACCCTTTTAGCTTCTTGCAATTGTTATCAAAAAGCATTATCTCTAGAACCAGGTCCTGATAAACATACTCTTTTACGACGTCTTGGAAATATTCACAATGAATTAGGGGTTTTGTATATGCATCATACTACATGTAAGTTCAAACCGAAAATTATAAAAATAAAACTTATAGAATTAGTTTTTAAAACTTTTTATTAATACTTGGAAATTCTATTAAAATTTTATTTAAGACCATGATCGGAAAAATATAAAATTATCTTAAATAATTGTTGTAATAATCAGTAAATTTAATATTTTGATTTAATCTTTTTACTTATTGCAGCTACTTTTGAAAAAGTTGAGTCTGAAAATACCGAAAATACAGATAATACTGAAAAAATTAAAAGTGATGAAACTACTGAGGATCAAGAAGACATAGATGAAACAACAAAGTATTCATCTCCCTTCTTATTGTCTCTTTCCCATCTCGAAGCGGGTATAAAAGCTTTTGAAGAAGTGCAGGATAAAGCAAATTTAGCTTTACTGTATTCTAATACTGGCAGATTAATGCGTTTATGTGCCCACATAAATTTGAAGAATGAAACTCGTAGTCGACATTATTATAATAAAGCTTTGATTAACTATCAAAAGGCGTTGCAAGTACTTGGATCAAAAAAGAGTAATCCAGCAATTTGGGATAGCGTGACTTGGGATTTATCTTCTACTCTCTTTACTATGGCTACATTGTTGCAAGACTTTCCATCTGTCAGCAACAAAGTAAGATTTTTTTAAAATAATACATACATACTACGCGTCCTAGATTATTGTTTGTCTGTATTTTAAAATAAGAATATTAGCTTTCAAATGAGGTAACAAATCATGTACTTTAAAATATTTTAATAGTTGACTAATTTAAAATATTATCGGAACGTTTTTTAAAATGTGTTTTAAAATCTTTTTTCAATTATTTTATTTATTATGCGTATAAGTTTGAATCTTGTTTACATACTTTTTACAGGCTGGAGAAGAATTAGAACGTGAAGTTGTTGAGCTATTTAAAAAAGCACTAAAATACTGTGATACAGAGACTCCTGGTCTTCGACAACCTGTTTACCAGTTTCGTGTTGCAACTATTCATCATCGCCTCGCTTCTCTGTACCATAAAATCTATAGAGAGTTAGATCCAGAAGTTGATAGTGCTAGGCGTAAGAACAGTTTGCAACTAACAAAAATGTACTATGAGAAAGCATCAAAGCTTTTATTTGCACTCGAAGAGACGGCTGAATTTCTTACCGTACAGATGGAGCGCGTGGCACTTGCAGAATTTCAAGCTCAAAGTAAGATCAAAATAAAAATATGTTCTGAAAAGGTTTTCAATTAGTCATTTAATAACATTGCAAAAATACGTACAAAAATCGAGTAGCCGCGTATTCCCTTTTAAACCATTTTTTTAACAGCTGATTCCAGTATCCTGATTATTGCGTGATTTTTATTATAAAGAAACATGACGTGAATAAAGTATATTTCGAATTGTACAATAATTTACACTTAAATTATAATAATTTAACCGAGTATTTTTGCAACATTTTCAAATATTCACAATCTACTAAGTGAATCTCTTTTTGGAACATATCCAAAAATTAATTTAAAAATACTGACGTTATTTTAAATTATGTTTTAGATACAAATGGTTTCAGTGCAAAGCTAAAATCTTACCAAAATTGTTTAGAATTGATCTTGCAAGCAAGGCCTATTATCGAAATCATAATAGAAAGAAATAAAAGTGTTGTTAATAAAAAAGACGATGTGGAGTCTCAAAGTAAAAAGGATGTTGAAACGAAAAATATTAATGAAGAAGAAAAGAAAAATTTAGAAGAAACAAAACAAATCGAAGATGAAGAACGTTTGGTTGTTTTGCTTGAACAACGTTTGCAATTTATTTTACGCTCTATGACAAAATTGAGCATTAATAAGAGTACAAACAATCAAAAGAAAGAGTACGTATTAATATTGTTTTCTTTAAAGACATTAGTTTTCAGACCAGACCAGATAATCTGTAATGTTATTTTATAATATATCTAATTTTAAAAATATATAAAAAAATAACGATTATGCTATTTTTATACATCGTCTACAAGTCATTTTACTGATACATTTAAATGACTGTTTCAGGAACGAAAGCCACATCTGTTTATATAAAAAATGCTACAGCTTAACATTAAGATCCGAGACTTTATCTGGAATTGATTTAGTTAAACACGTTGCTAACGTTTTGGAAAAAATTGAAGAAGTTTTACAACAATCAAAAGATTCTTAGTTAAAAAAAGAGTACACGAGAAAAGATTATATTTAATTTTATAACACTTTTTGTTTAAGATGTAAAAAAGGGATGAAAAGCATGATGGCACTTTGATTGTACTTTGTGTAAATAGCAGAAATGACGCTTGAATTATTTATATATGTTATTTATTAAAAGGAAGCTATTGTGCTAACTGCAACGACTTTTTGAATAAGAACAGCAAGTAAAAATAACATCATTACTTATAACTAGATGTTTAAATATTTTATTATTTATGTAAAATAATTACTCGTTTTGAATAAAATTAAAATATACTTAAATTAGGTATAAAATATTTTATGAAACTTACCTTTAAGTAAATAACAGTTAATATTTTTGAGTGACTATTGTAAACTCAATTTAAAAAATTAAAAGTTTAATAATATATTACAAAAATCTACATTAAGTAAATATTTAAGGAATACATTTTTAAGGAAACTTTAAAGGAAATGATAATTGAATAAATTAGAAATTACTTTTTCGTATGATCCTTTATTGCTATATTCTAGAATTTCAGTAGCGGAACGGATACAAACGTCCAGCCTTCGGCGGATATACATTATACACACGTTAAAAGATAAATTCTATCAACATTCAACATTGAACCGTAGAGTAAATTTCTTTTCCTGTATACAAATAACTATTGATGTATGTGTTTCAACGAAAGGATTCAGAAGGTAAAAGGTCTCTCAAAGCAACATGTTTATTTCCATTTTTATTTGAAATTTCCTGCGGAACCCGCCGCACTCACACAATTTCATATTCTCTTTGGCTATCATCGACATTTGTTCCGGCCATTATCTTGATAGAAAATTTAATATTTACAATAATTTATTTGTATCATGTATACTTTTAACATCGATTATAACTTAATAACACATACGGCGTCGCAAAAAATGTGCTTTCGGAAGGATTGAACAAAACTTATTTTTAATTAAAATACTTTACATAAATAAAATTATTGACAGGGGTATTTATTTATGTCTTGCAGAAAATAACTTGGTCGAGAAAAATAAGTTCATAATATATATATACAAACCAGGATAAAAATCTAAAATATTTTGTTCAAAAAAACGCGTACTGGTACTTTGATATTATGAAACTGTATACGTTTCATTATTTTTCTCATTTTTTGGATGTATAATAATCTTTAATTTTTTAAAACGTTTTACTTTAGAAAGTCTGCACCGTAAATATATTTATATACAATATGAACTAACAATATTTTTGTGTAATTATCTATAGACTACTAGAAAAAATATCATGTTATGCAAGTCAAATTACATAATATAATTACTGAGTTTTTTCGAGTTACTATTTTTTTATGGAAAGTATTTTAAATTAAAAAATTGAAACTTTAATTATATGAATTTTATACTTCCGAAAACAAATTTTTCACTGTTACGAGAGATAATTCCTTTTCTTGACAATCACAATTTTTTTGACTGATTTCAAATTCGCTTTACTTATGATATCTACAGAAACACGCTTTGAAACTACAAAAGGGAATTCACGATAATATTACGAGTTCAAAGAGATTGGCTTGCATTTTTTATCCCTTTACTCGTACTTTTTTAGGTCTAGAACATTTAAGAAAAATTGTCTCTTTGAGAATTGCTAAATATTTATCACGATCATCACACACCCATCGTGCTCAGACGATTGTCATATACTGTTTATGTATACATATATATATATAGTTCTATATATATATTTTTAAGGAAAATCTGAAAATTTATTTTAACACGCATTGAGTAAGTCGTGTTTTATTTATTTTTTTTTTAGTTTATTATATCTCGGAAATTGTGAAGCTCAAAGTAACGATTAATTGCTTCCTTAATTTTAATAGTCGCATTATAAAAAGAAACTTTAATGATAAAATTAACATTTTGTAATTCATATAATTTCCTTTTTATTTACAACCTAGAATTGGAACTTCTATAACTAAAGTTAAAACTTATTTTACAACATCTAGAAGAAAGTAATCGTTAATGCAGATATAAATCAATAGAGAATAAACAAACTTGTTAACACTGCATGCGTTTTACATTTGCTTATCATAAAATTATCTGAAGATCAACACTAAACATTTTCTTTTAACTTTTTAGGCTCTCATCTTTCATTAGTTTTTAACAATATCGTTTTTAATTTCAGATTTTTCAGTATATTCAATAATAATTTCATAATACGTGCTACAAAAATGCCTGCGGTTCCTATCTATTTTCTTTCCCGTAATAATAAATCCATAAAGTAAATTACGGTTAAAAAATAAACAAAATAAGTAAAAGCACGACTTTTCTCAAGCAATTAGTTTTTACTTTGAAATCTCACTTCGTAGGTATTCTCACTTTAAATTTCAATAGTTAGAGAACTTGTCCCTATTTTTAAACACGTTAATATTGGATCAAATATGTGATCTCATCATTACAGTTAATATTTAATCATTTTTTGCCCAGGAATGATTTTCAACAAATAGTTTTGCGAAATTCGCTAAATATTTATAATTATTCATTTATTGCTTAAAATACCGAAAGTTTCTTAAATTTGGTAGTTTAATGGATACATTTCAATACATTTTTTTCGAGAACGTTGCCACCACGACAATAGTAAAGCATATTTATTCCATTTATTATTTCTTTTTGTTTAGGCCGATAGAAAAGGTATTTATTTACACGTCATCGCTAGATTATTTTTAACATTTTTTGCACAATGTTAACATTCATTTCTTGTACAATATTAGTCAGTATTATTGTTTAATAGTGGTTTTTAATTTCGACGCGAAACTTCTCTTCATCGCAAGGAAACTTCCATATTTCTCACTTTCTACTGTACAATTGACAGAATTTGTTAATTATAGGAAAAAAATGTAAGATTCATAAAAAATTATCCTCTACAATGTGTATGTGAAGTTAATTGATTATGTTTTTCGTGCATTGACTATATTAATAGATTTTGTAAATTAATTAAGTTTTTATATGTATGAAATTTATGTTATATGCATGCAAGCAAAAAAAAATCTCATGGTTGACGAAAAAGAAACAGGACCCTTATTATAGTCATTAAAACGATTTGAAAAGTATAATTTATGTTTTTATGACATAACAGAAAATGGATTGCATTTTATGTATATACAATGACTATGTCTATTTTCATTTAATCAGGTTAATAACTGACCAGCAGCATTTATATATATTGTATACAAAGTATGATAAATATTAATATTCGAATCCCAGTTGTGGACTGATGTAATTTGATTATGAAGATTTGTAGGTACGTAAGTTGTAAAGTTTCTTGATATATGTTACAATAATATATTTTTATGTTGGGAACATCATCATACATTTTATTTTATGCTTTATGGAAGCATTATTTACGTCACAAATTATTATTGTTTTGTACGTTTATCTTTTAAATAATTTTTTATACTGATTTTAATTTGAATTAATTTTAATTTGAAGTTCTTGCAAATATTGTAAGAAAATAATCGATATTTATATATACTTATATATACGTATATAATTTTGATAAAGAATATTATATACAATTTACTTACTTACGTAATTTGAATTTTTATTGTACTTTATGGAAATTAGTCTCTAATGAATATTATTTCGATCGACGTTGAAAGCTTCGCATGTCTTGATCAGTGTTTACACAAAAGTGATCCACCTGTGCAAAAATCTAGCGATGATTTATTCGATTTATTACTTAAAACAAATTACGAAAATCCATCTTATAAAACTTTTTTTTTCATTTAGTATAACTAAATTTAATCAAAATATTTTCATTTATTTATCATTACTCTACTTCATCATTGTGATGTCTAAGCTAAACAAAATCTAACTAATTAATAATGTATAAGTACATTTTGCTTATTAAAAAATAAATCTGCATATTTACATTTACGTAACATAAAATTATAGAAAAATACAGTCCTTACAGTGTAAATATATTTTTTCACAATTAAACTCTGGTTAGGTATTTTGAAGTCCACAACTGAGATATTTACTCACTCCTTAATACAGTTTGAAATATTGACATAAGTTTGAATGCTCAACTAATTGTTCTGCATCGTGCTCAGCAAAATGTTTAATCAAAGTTTACACTTGCATTAAGAAAATATGACTTTGCTTCATAGATATTGTTGCTTACTGTATCAAAAAATTAAGTAGAGCATTTTTCAATCAGAAATTACCAATAGTAACTGTAGTATAAAAAAAATATTATATTTATTTAAAAAAATTATGCTAACAAACGAAATTCTAAATTAATTGCGCGGAACTCATTACAACGCTAAAACACTCGTATATATTTATTATTGAGAGTGTTTGACTAATGTGGGGAGGTAGTTTTGCCTTTTTAGTTTCTTCGGTTCGAATTAAGTAATTCGTAGTTTATAAATGTAATGCAGTATTTTTTATCTTAATGTTTTCTCATTTTTAGATTTTGTGGAAAGAATTATTCATGAAATATGTTTAAATACGTAATACTAAACCATTATCACAGTAATTGTTTTTAGAACAAATAAATATTATTTTTTCTCAGAATATTTAATAGGGGAGGTTCACCTAAAACGGTCATACTGGGCAAAACGGACACCCCCTATTATTTCTAATATCGCTGTTACGA
>UCOL01004447.1:0-14609 GCA_900474335.1 Ormyrus nitidulus
TTCATTTGTAGCGTACCAATAAATTAAAAGGATTTTAATGTTATGATAGAAATATTATTTATTAAAAGCATCTTAGTCTAACATAGAAAATATTTAGCGCGCGCGCAGCGCGCTTGGAAGATGCTTAAATTAAAAACTTTATCAAAAATTTCGAAACACCGTTTCGTCGAACTGTCACACGTGTCGAAACGGACCCCCAAACGCATTCATCCTAATAAAAAATTATCTATCGATACACCTTCTTCATATCACAATCGGAAGCCGCCAAGTTCAAACATACCCGGGAAAGTCACGTATATAACGAAAAGCTCGGCTTATCCTCCGCTTATCTCTCCTATCGGAAAGCGCGGAGTGCAATGATCTAATTCCAGGAGCGATGCGTCAAAAAGCAGCTCGGTGCGCGCGGGACAATTAACGCTCGCCGGTGGCAATTATCGCGGGCCCCGCGACGCGGGTAATGATGTCTAGGTACAGTCCCGTTCCGCTCGGCAGGTCGTGTGACGAAAGAGCGTGGCCGCGCTCGCATATGTAAGCGCGCTATATATATACGTGCGCGTGCATGGCATTAACCTCCGCAGCTCGAGCGATTCAATGCTGCGGAGCGAGTCGAGTTGGATATTTTCCGCTGTATTCGGCGCTGGTTGTAATTCGCTTCTTTTTTTTTTTCGTGTTTGCCTCCGGCTGTAGGAACGATTGACGTCGATCGGCCGGCAGAAAAACGCCCGAGTGGCTTCTGCACGTCGACGAGCGCGCTTGAATTATCGCCGTTTTTGCGCCCACGAGGCAAGTAAGAGGGAGGAGAATTAGTCGGTTACTGGGAACGGCGGAAAGTTTGTTTATTGCTCTGACGAAAATAACTTTGTTGCTGATAAAGTGGAGAGACCTACTGGCTGAGGCTTTTTATTTTTATTAAATTCGTTGATTACTTTTTTTGATTACTTTTATTTAATGAATTTTTAACGATGAAATTCATAAATAGTATAGTATGAAAATATTACTTCTATACTCGTAGAATTGTTTGTTAACGTTTTCATAGTCTGTAGATAAACCAAAAGGCGATTGTTATACCGAAATTTCATTTTCAATTTAAATTAGATTATTATAAAACATTACGAAATGTTAATATATCGAATCTAATGTCATTTTTGTATTTTCAGAATCATCAGATTCAAGATGAAGTCCTACGAATTGAGCCGTCTGTTACTACTACTCTTCCTCGTCCCCTGGGATTCGGTTGCTGCTCACTGCATTCTCAAGAAAACAGAAACGGCCGAATGCACCGACCTCGAGGATGCTCGATACATGAGCACTTATCACCTGCACACTTTAATAGGAGCTTCTTCGTCGAAATATTTGGCTCCAGGAAATTTTGAAAACTTAACGAACCTAAGACATCTGGATGCGTCAGGCGGTAAAATCGAAACTATCCATAGCGGTAGCTTTAAAGAGCTCAGATCTCTGCAAACGTTAGATTTGTCCAAGAACCATTTGCATAATTTGGAAGCCGGTGCTTTTCATGGGCTCAGTCATCTTCATAGTTTGAACTTGGCACATAATTCAATACAGCAACTTCCATCAGCTTTGTTGAGCTTGAAGAAACTAAAGTTTTTGGATATTTCGGAAAATCCTTTGAACTGCAATTGTGCAAGTTTGAAGTTGAGAGATCTTCTTTTGGCAAGAGGTGTAAAGATATCGAAGAAAGCTGAATGTGCCGAACCATATTCTCATAAGTATGCATCGTTATTAAAACCTGATACAAAGCAAACTTGTGCATTTGAAGAGCAGGACCGCGAAATGCAAGGTGATCAACCGCTTGAAGATAATGCTGAAGGTTCTTGTGAAATCGAAGAAGACCAAGCTTTGGAAGAGGCAGAGAAGGACTTAGACGAAGAAGAAAAGGAAGTAGATCAGACTCCGGCCGATGAAAATAATGAAGAAACTACAGAACCAGCTGTTTCGTCCGAAGTGAATTTATCGGCCACATCGACTGAAGCTGTATCTGAAACTGCTTCAATTGAAATAACATCCAGTTCTACTGCTGCACCTAAAGATGACATTACCTTCGAGGATTCGGATGATTCGAAAAAGGAAGTTACCACGACTGAAGTTTCGGTGGATGCAGAGGTAAAATCTGAAGAACCAGTGACAGGAGTGGATGATGATCTCATTATTCCTGTAATGGTACCGAAAGAAGATACCGTAACCGAAGAACCCATACTCTCTACAAAGGGATCTTTTCAAGGAGTAACGGATGATCTCATTGTTCCGGGAGGGGTAGAAGGATCTGGAGAAAATGACGATGATGGTTCAGGATCAGAAGGTTCTGGCATGATTGCTCAAATGCCGGGTATTGATTTTAATGAAGCTGGGGAAAACGAAGATGCGGGAGAAGCGCAAGTTTCATCGACATCAACTACGACTACGACCACCGAAAGCTCAAGCTGGTTTGGGGGTTTGGGTGAAATTATTAGCAGTTTCAACCCTTGGGGATCTTCCGACGAGACTACGACAGCAACAACAACAACGACGACCACGACTACAGAGAAGCCTTCGGAAGATGACTTGAAAGAAGAGCAATTTATACGAGTAGATAAAACGCCGTTGGAGAAGTTGGAGAAGATAGTCGAAAAACCTGAAGTTCCATCAATACCGGAAGAAGGTAGATCTATTTCTAAAGGAAGTGATGGAGCAAATGACGATAGCGTAAATTTGTTAACAAATGAACTAGATGAGCAAGCATTGGATCCAGCCTTTTCACAAGAGTCAAAGAAGGGAATGGGATCTTATGTTGTACTGGCTGCGCTTCTTGCAATACTTGCCATTCTCATAGCTTTTGCAGCATACAAAGGAGATTTCTGTCGAAAGAAACGAAAGCGCAGAGACGTGGAAAGAGGAACCGAATTGAAGGATATGCAAAGGTCTCTTTTAGACCAGAATTCAACGCAGCCAAAGATTCAGGTGTCGAATGGCACCACCCTCGAAAACGTGCCATTGATGAATAGTTCTCCACCAGAAGAGCCTAAGGATAATCAAAGAAGTTACGACATCAATCCACCTATTAGCAATGGATCCAGTAAAACTAATGGACCTGCGTTAGACCCTAACGATCCTGTGAAACCGCCTAGAAAGTCTATGAACCAGGAAATCGAAGCACCACTTAATGGTTTAAATCCACCGATGGAGGACATTGATGCTCCTATAAGTACAAGTTTACACAATGGATCCAATGAAATGTTAAATGGAGATTACTGCGACAGACCACCACTGAGCCCCGATCCTCAAAGAGTCAAGATTACGCTACAGGAGATACCCGATAGTGTACCCAAGACACCAATACTGATAACTCGGTTAAAAGGGGAAAATTTAGTCAAAACGCCCTGAAGAATAAGCAAAGGCGCGAGTCCTGTTTTTTCGCTTTTGTTTATACCGAACGACGGGATGTATAATGTACAGTTTTGTTTTTAATGAACGAACAAGAATTATTTCTGCGAAGGAGCGCAACTTCTAAGGAAAAGAAAATGATAATTGACGAATGTACAGTGATAGTAATTATAAGATGTATGTGTTGAATGCTTTTTCTGAAGGCTTAATGAGAAATTAGAGTCAAAAGTAAATTAAATTCTATGATGAAGCTTTAATTTCTTGTTGAGATATTTAGTGTGCTATAATCATTCAGTTCCTTAGAAGCTGTGACTTGGATGCTTTAACGAATGATGATGTAAATATCATTCGTCAGAGTGCAATACGTGCCTTTAATTAGAAGAAAAATCCCGAATACGAACGACATAATTATCTTTTATCAAAGATGAGCGGACACTAGTCACTCTTTGTACGATAATTTGTAATAGCCAATGAGAGACGAAGTGAATTATGAACTTTATTGCACGAATGAACAAAAAGGTATTTCTTTGCAATTCAAGCTTTGACTGTTTAACATTCCGATCTCGATGTTGAACGATCAAATCGAAAAAAAACATCTTAAAAAGAAATAGCACTATTTAAATATAAAAAGTGATAGGAGCTTCGATATAAGCGAACATTTAATAATAATAATAATATTTCGAACAATATTCTAAAAAGTTGAATGTTATTATTCGACCTGTTCTTTAATATTTACGCGTACAGAATAGAAATGTATTTGTCTGCTATGTTATGAGAAAAAATGTGTTAAGATTATAAAATAATGTTCATACGTTTTTGTAAGACGTTTTATATTTTAATATATTTTATACTTGAATAAAAACAATATTTTAGTAGTCACATTCATTCCATAATCCTGGATAGTTCACTCGTGTGACTAAACTTTATATTTAAGATACTTTATCGAAAGTATACGTACCCTATATTATTAATAAACTAATTCTATGTTGTAAAAGATTGTTTTTATTCAAATGTAGTGAGCTATATCAAATAAATTATTAGTAACAAAACGTAACCTTCGATTTTTATAATCACATATAAATAATTTCTTCCACGTAATTATTTAGATATGATTTTTAGACGTTAATTCAGAGGTATCAATTTCCTAGATTATTAGGTGCATATAAATTACAGTATAAGTAGAATGAAACGACCATCGAAACATGAAAATCTTATCTTTAATTAAATATTAGGGTTGGGGAGAGCCCAATAATTAAGTAATCTCATTACAAGAAATATGCATGTCTTATTCTGTAATGATTACTGTAAGAAACACGCACATTTCATTCTTTCATAATAATTACTAGGGCACTTTTTGGTCCTAAAATTGAATAAAGAATAAGATTTGCCCGTTTTGATAGTCTTTGATTTTCGTAGAGGGTGGTGTAGTAGATGCCTCGTATTTGATTGACCGCTAGCAAGTCACCCCTAAAACGACACTTCATTTTGCGGCCAGTTCGGCGAACTCGCACTTGGCGTCCTATTTTTGTCTTCCTTGGACGTTTTAAGCACTAAATAGAACAGCAGTGTCTACAAAAAATTATCTTTTTTTTATCTTTTTCTCTTTTAACTGTAAAGTTGAGATTTGTACATTAATTTTAACAACGTATTTATTCTATTAGGTAAAGCGACAGGTATAAATTAGCATTTTCTAAGTTAGGCTTGCGCTCAAGATGATAGTTACTTATTATTAGTCTAACGATCAAAGTTTGTATGTACATTAAAACAGAATTGTTTTCTTATACATTTTCAATGGAGACAAAAGCTTTTGTAGTTGCAAGCTTTATTTTCGATTGTTTTCAAATAACTTTTTTAAATCAATTATATATTTTTTAAAGCGAATAATGTTTAATAAGCTTTACTTTTGTTTTTTTTATTTAGATTTATTTGTTTTACACTTTTGTACATAAGGAAATTCTAGTACTAAAGATATAATGTAAAAAATATTTTATTTATTTTATTACGGTCAATAAATTACTATTAAAAACAAATCCACTTATAGATTGCTTTTATTTGAGTAACCTTAAAATGAGGAAAAGAACAATTTTTTATTTCAGATGTGCAAAAAATTCAGTTAAATCAATAGCTTAAATAAATTTATTTAAACCAAGGATGCAGAAGCTTTTTGTTCATCTGTTTTCGCTCTCGGGAAAACCTTAAAGGACAAGCTTTTTTATGTTATAAAATCTGGTAAAGAATTACAGTCGTCGATTTCTTTTCCTTTTTTTTTTAACCGGTGTCTCTAAGCAAAACTTTGTCTTATCTCCTGGTTTCAGCCTAGATTAAGTTCGTCGACCTTATCGAATATGCGGTATCTTCATCGGATAAGGTAGATAATATCCACCTTATATCTCTGCAACGAGGACAACTGAACCATCTTCACAATAGGCTAAGGTGTTTTTAATATTTTTGAAAGTTAAACCAAAGATCATTTAAACATTTACTTATTTGGACATTAATATATTTTATATTATATGCTTTTGGATAAATAATTTAGTCAATTGACAAAAGATTTTCAATAATTAAAAGTATGCATTATTATTTTATAATGAATTTCATAAAACTATAATCAAAATAAGTCATATATAATTGCATTTCTACGTAAATCTATTATGTAAAAGAATATTTTATTCTTACTTCTTATATAAAGTATAATTTAAAAGCGTTGTATTATATAAATAAATCATTGTTGATAAAAACGTATTTTAATAGTATTTATGCAAATAAATAAAATTTTATGAAACAAGAGAATATCGTAATTTTAATGATTTATTGAACGATTGGCTTGCAGATAAAATGCACATTATTTTAAATTTTGTATACTTTCAAGTTATTGAAGTAAAAATTTAAATATAAAATTTCTAATAGAGTGAATTTTTAATTCTAGTGTTTCATTATTTATCACAAAATTTGCGGTATTTCATTTCTTTACAAATTTGATTAATAGTGTCATTAATTAAATCGATTTTTTTATAGTTACTTATTATTATTATTGTGAGGCGTTCTTAAAACTAAAGCCATTGTATAATCTTAAAATATACAAAATATATTTAGTTTGATGACGTTATTATACAATAAGATGATCGAAAATGATTGAACGAATCTCATTATTTCCATAATATTTATAAAGAAGTTTTTATAAAATCATAATTAAACAATGTAATATAATGAAAGAACACCTATTCTTACATGCTTTTATTTACAAAATAATTACTAGTTTACTAATAATATTCTTTTTATTGAGCAATTAATTAACTTCTTAAAAATATTTTATTATTTCCGCATAATATTTTTATACGTTTTATTATAGTGTACTCGATCACATTGTCATATGATATTACAGCTCTAACTTTGTAAGTACACGTAAATTTAGTTTTATAGCACTCTTAATAAATACGTGATTATCTTAATGTTAAAGCTATGGCATTCAAATAATGTTACCTAAATAAAGAGTTAATAAAATATTCATTACGTTTCTCCTCGAATTATTGTAGAAACGTTTTATCTTAACAAAAACCTAACAAAATTTTCGCCGAAGTGCGTTTGCGTTGTATTATTCGAAGACAACTAAAATCTCAGCTGTCACCTTCAGTTGTCGGTCGATAACCACTCCTGGGTTCTCTATCCAAATTCCTAATAATCGTTCTGCCGATCCTCCTTCCTCCAATTCCGTTTTCTTCGGCGTCAGAATCTTCATCGTCCGTCGACGTGCCGTTTCTAGCCGAAAACCTCCTGGAATTGCGTTTGGAAGCTATTGGTGTCGGTGGCCTCGATTTTGATTTGTTTTGCTTATTCTTATTCTCGTCGTCGTCGTCCGGCTGATCGGTTCTTTCCCCAACGTCTTCCGAGGGTACTCTGATTCTTCTGAGACGCTCTTCACGTCGTATTTCTCGTCGAGAGAGATTATCCTCGCTTTGAGAACGTAATCGACGTGTTCGTTTAGGCCGGCGTTTTTTGCCAGTTCGTAAGCTCTCGGATGATCCGGTCATGCGGATGATGGTTGTGTTACGAGTATCGGTAGAAACTGAATCTAGAGCGTCGAGGGAACGCGCTAGTCTTTGCATTGTTACGGCTTCTTCGTAGCTCGGTGGTCCTACGAGCTCTAATGGATGAATTCGCGGCACTGAGGTATGCTCGCGCAGTTCTTCCTGCAGGCGTATGCTCCTGCAAAGAGACATTGCAATTCGTTTGAATTAATGTACATATTTTCACGTTTTGAAAGTAATTCTTTCCGTTAATTTTAAATATTGAAGATGTGAGTGTGATTGTACGAACCTTCTCTGCAACAGTCTCAACCTCTCTCTGACTTCAGCCCTTTCCAGTTCTTGTCTTTGGATTCTCGCTTGCATTTTTATTTTCATAGAATGCTTAATAGAAAAAATAGTTCCCGCAAGTACGACGATAGTCAGCAAACTAGCCAGGAAAAGGCCCCAAGTTTTATTGTTGCTTTTGTGTACAGGTTGACTTTTCCATTCGTTGGCACAAGCAGTTTTCCAGGAGTACCATGTGACGTTATTCGGAGTGTGACAGACAAGTGAATCTGGGGTTGTTGTCAGACTTGTCAAGTAAAGGTAGCCTGGCAACAGTTGACTGCAGTCACAATGCCATGGATTATCTTGTAAATATAGATGACGCAGATTTGGATTGTCGAAGAATATTGCTGGACTTACTCCTTTGCTTATTGAATTTCCTGTAGTAAAGAAATAATATATTACTTTAGCGATTAGTTAGTATTTTAAGTAATAAACTGGTAAACCATTGTGAACTGTAAAACTTTTTTAATACTTGAATTTAATTGCACGTAATGTATACCTGAAAGATCCAGTTTTTCTAATTCTGGAAGCCCACTGAAACTAACATTCTCCATGGTTGTAATGCGATTCTTTCTCAAAATCAAGCTTCTTAGACTCGAAGAATTGAAACCACTAGGAATCGCTTCAATTAAATTTTTGCTTAAATTTAAATGGTACACCCTTGGCATGTTGAATATACTGTAGACTTCCATTCGATTTATCAGATTGGCAGACATGTCCAAACTAACCACTGAAGTATAAAGCTTCGGAAATTCTTTAAGGTAATTTTCTGATAAATTAAGAAACTGTAATTCAATATTTTCTCGAAAAGCCATCGACGGAACTGACTTCAAACCATTGGCCGATAAATCTAGCACCTGCAGTCTTATAAGATTTGCAAAGGAACTTTTATTCAAACGCTCTAAGTGGTTGAAATCTAGAAACAGATGCGTCAGCTCACGATTCTTGGCGAATATTCGATCGGGCAGCATACGAATCGAGTTGCTGGATAATCTGGCGTAGGTCAGAGCTGGTAATCCATGAAGACCAGGTCTGTCGAGATCGCATCTTGAAACATCGATCTTTTGAAGTTTCTGATGTCGCAGAGTCTCATATCTTGAGTAACAGTAAAAGAAGATTTAATATTAATACTTGGCAGCAATTTTTCTTACTTTCTATTACTGTCGTAAAAGCACTACATGCTGGGATAAGTTATTTTATTTAACTCTAATAAGGCTTGAATAACGGATTTCAAAGTCATTATAATACAAGAGCGAAATGCCGCATTACGAGAGCCGAGAGCGCATAAATGGTAGGTCGGTAATGCCGTGAGTACCCACCTGGTGCTGTAGACCAATGTAGGATTGTCCGCCAAGCGAAGATCAATAAGTTCGGGAAAGCCCTGAAACGCGCGCGGACTCAAGACTTTCAATTGGCATTTCGAGAGATCGAGCCCTTTCAGCTTTAGACTGTAAGGATCCTTGATGTCTTTTAGCGGGTTACCGGACAAACTCAAATGGGTAAGCTCCGGCAGACCTGACAATGACGTATTTTTAAGCTTCTCAATGGCTGAAAGGAGAATAGAAACAATCATTTATTTTTAAATTTAGATTATGTCAGCAAAATGTTTGTTAAAAATGTGAAAATAGGGAGTAGCATTAGATTCAACTTGTTACCAACGTTAAATTTCACCTCCACTTTATCACCGGGAAAAATTTTGAATCATCCGTAGGTAATCAATACCATGAGCTCTTACCACAAGCGTCGGCGTTCAAAAACTGCAACGACGGACTCTTCAGCCCGTCGAGTTCGATCAGCGGATTGTTCTGGAGGTACAGCGACTTGAGCCGAGTCAGCTGACCCAGTGAGCCCAGATCGACGGCGGCGTCCCTGAAGAAGTTCAGGCTGAGGTCGAGCTTGCGCAAGTTGCCGAGGCCCCGAAGATTCGCCGGCAAGGAGCTTAAATTGTTGCGCGCCAAATTGAGGTGCTGCAGCTCCGTAAGCCTATTCGCGTCCGGGGGCAGCTCCGTAAGCAGGTTCCCGGAAAGGTCCAGGGGCTCCACCTGTCGCGAACGGTAGGAGGATAGGCTTGATTATGTTTGCTTTGTGTATATTATTATATTGAAATATTTGCGGGATCTTTTAAATTCAGGGTTTGTTACGTTATTTTATTGTTCACTCACTTCCAAAGATCATTTGAAAGCGCATTTGTATATCGTTAGCTTGAGCAGGAAAAGACTTGGCGGAAAAAACGTTATTCTCAATTGTTTTCTCAATTACTCTTAGTGCTACTGAAATGAATATTTGACGTCAATTGTTTTATTATCTAAATTCGTTTAATGCTTTATCTGTCAAAAGTGAGTACATAAAGGAAACACAGTACTTGTTAGCATATCAATAATACGTTTGATATAAATATGAATAAATATTAGATAAAAATAAATATTTAGATTTAATAATCAATTGATGCATTTTATCCAAAACCCTAATTGGTTAAAAGCCAATTGTTATTAAACTCGACGATAACTTTGATTACGAGTAAATATTAGTTACATACTAGACTTGATAGTTAACGAATAAGCACATGTAATATATCCATAGCATGATGCTCTAGATCTATTTCAAAATTCTGAGGACACTCATTTCGAGCATCTACTTGTAATCAGATGTGACTTTGCGATAAGAAGTGAATCACATACGATTCGTATTACTCACTTCTTTGCGTACTTTCGCTAATAAAAATGACAGAAAACGTTTAAACATCAAAACTACGAATTGCGGGAAATTCCTGTGCAAAAGGTGTTCGTCGAAAGTGATTTGAAAACTTTCTGATACATTTCAGGCCAAATATAATTGTTTGAACAATGAATTTACACAAAAAATTTATTAGAACGACGCCGGAGTAAATAAATCGCGTTTTGACTATTTTAATTATTTAAATAAACACGCATTCGACCGCTTCGTATCAAACAAATCGTATACCGCACGACTCCAAATTTCTTCCACACCTAAACCATTCACACAAACTCCCGAGACAACAGTCGCTATACTTACGAAATCGCTAATATTCTCGGGGACAGCAATCAGCCCCTGATCGGCGCATCTGACGACGCGCGGCACGTGAACCAGGTTGCACTGACATCTCGCGGGGCAGGCCGCCGTCGCCTCCCGACTTCCAGCCAGGCAAGCCACCACCACCAGCAGCAGCAGCAGCAGCAGCAGCGGCTTCACCCTCTCTCCCTCTCTCGGCATCCTCTGTCCTCGCTCGTTTCACCCCCGGCTGAAGCACACTCGCGTCTCGCGCATCTCTCGCGCGGCACCTTCGGCACAGACCCCGAGAGGAGGAAGCAGCCTGGCCGCTCGCCGTACAACACACCTGTGCTGGGCGCCGAAGAGGAGCGGCTCGGCGTCGCCGATAGCGAGCGACTGCGAGGCGCGCGAGAGAGCGGTTATCTCCTCGATAACCGGCGCGACGCTCGCTCACAGTTTGCGTTCGAGAGCGAGAGAGAGAGAGAGAGAGATATATATATCTCGGCCAGATAATTTTCGTGCACGGCAAGCTCGATCGCTGAGCGCCGTTGGCTCGGATTTTCCGAGGCTCTCCCGTGGAAGGCCGCGGGGCTGGAGGCTCTGCCACCGGATGCGGGGAGCGTCTTGCGCGCTCGCCGTTCGACTGCTTTGTCATGGTAATCGCGCGCTTGTATTTGGGTTACTTTTTCGATCTTTCGAATTTCGTAGATTACACTCGGAGATGTTTTGAAAAAATGGTGCTGAGTTTTTTCTGGGTTATTCGAAAATGGTCGAAGACCTATTAGCTAACTCGAAAGACGATCGAAAATTTTTTATTGTCTTGTACATAAGACGCGACTGGTGAGATAACGGTTGAAAGCGCGCATAAACAATGTATACGATTTTTCAGCTCGTATTTGTAGTTAACTGAAATAATCGCAATTATACAATCTTTATTATTATTATTTTATTACACAATCTTTGTACCAACTATACAGGTTACGGATGTTTTATTATATTTAATAATTGAATAATTAAATTTAAATTAAATGCTTTATCTCTAAATAAGTCAGTAAATTAAAACAAGTAAACAAGAATTTTGTTTTCTTTCTACAAATGAAAAAACTTGAAATTCGTGTTATTAGAAGATAAAAGCTTTAATTTAAGAAAGTGTACGATGAGATAAAGTTCGCATCTGTTTATCAACTTAATTTTCGACCCGAACACGTTTTCTTTTTGCGCGCTTATTTGACAATCGATTAATTCGTCGGAAAAACATTTCATAATCATGCAAGCTAATAAATTACGTAACCGCATTTTCATCGTAACCCCAAAATACAACGCCAAAAACACCAGATTCGCGAAAAGCACAAACCGACCGCGTCTCATATACCGTTCCTCGGTCGAAATTTGAAGGGTCAGTCGGCGGAAAACGCGAGACATCAGATTAATATCTCGAGCGCCCCAAAGCCGATATTGCCGGTGGCGGAGCATCGTCCTCTCCGAGAGCCCCTCTCGGCTGACCCACGCGGATATTTTCCCCGAGCTGCTCGGTAGCGACGTCCACTTGCGCGTAATGCGACCCTCCTCCCCCCTCTGCGGCGCGCTAAGCGAAGCGAGACGACGCCGGTCTCTTCCTCCTTCTTTTGCTTCTTTAAAAGAGAGCGAGGAGGATGAGCGCGACCGCGACCGACCGAGTCGAGGAGTATGGATCGACGGGTCGCGACGTGGTTTTAGAGGTAATGGTGTATGATCATGTCGATCGGCTGTTTTCTGAGGATCTGTAATTCTTTACTGGTATAGCTTCGGTTTCAATGCTGGGGATTAGATTTTCTATTATTTGTTTCTGTTTTTCTTTTAGTTATTCATTTTATTTTTCGCTTATCAAGCTTTTAATTTATGTCACAGTTATTTTATAATATTTTATTGAAATCAATACAAAGATCTTCCTTTTTATTGTTGTATAATGGATCTGTTAATTCAATTGGCACCGATTGAAATTAGAGTTCTCGTACGATCTTAATTGTCTAAAAAAGTCGTGAGGTCATTCAGTTCAGATTCTAGTAAATGTTTTAAAGTTATTTATAGGTCAATGTAATATTTAACAAAAAGACACATTGTTACGCAGTCTAAAAGAAAAAGACATAAAACACAAAACTCTGCAACTGTCTTACTGTGCAAGAGTCCCAGCTGCCCTCAAAATCGAAAAAAGGTATATAAAAGCCAATGCCTTCCCGGCCGAGCTCGAAAAGCAGCGCAGCTCGCGCACCGGAGAAAGGTGATGAAAAAAAAGAAAAAAAAAAGTCCAGCCCACGCCTGGGAACTCTCGGTGCGCAGGACTTGAGTTGAGCGGCTTCACACGTCCGGTTGGGCCAATCCAGCCTCGGGTCACACCCTCCCGGAGAGGGTGTGATGCGCGCGGCTTAGCTCCGCGGCTTATCCGCGCGGTGGGGGGTTTTCACTCTCTCCCTCTCTACCTGTTGATCTCTCAGCCAACCCCTTCGCGAGCGATTTCGCAAATCCACGCCGCCGGACTCCCACGCGCCCCGGGTCACGCCTACTCCGGAGCTGCGATTCTGGAGAACGGAGGATATATCGAGGCCGCTTCGATGGGAGCGGAGCGGAAAGTTTTGGAGGAGCTGGTGCTTTTAGGTGCTTTTTGGATCAAAGATAAATTTCGCGTGAAATTGGCGTTACGCAATTAAGATTTGGTTAATTATTTTTAGATTATTGAATCCTTAAAAGAGTGCAAACGTCGCGGAGAAGTAATCGTAAAGCAATGTATTTATTACAATTATCAGTCTGCGCGAAACTGCCTTACATCTAATATATTTAAGCGAGAGCTCTATTTTAATCGTCGACTTGATCATTGGAATAAATTGTAATACTGCTGAACACATACGAGTTCTAATGACTTAATCAATGGATACTTAATAAAGTATGATTGCGGAAGTATCAAGCTCAATTGAAGCTTCTTTTCTTAATTGGTTCAATAACGTGTCCAAATTCATTCTCAGAAATCTAAATAAACTTTATTGAAACGCTGAATAGAAAGAATTATGAGCGAGGTTAGATTAAAGCGAACTTAAACAATCGACTTCGCTCGTACTCTTATCGTTAAAATTAAATATTATTACCTAAAATCAATATTTACGATTCGGGACTAAAGCGACAAAAAGAAAAACTGATTTCCTCGTCCCGGCAAAATCGCTCGTCGGCCAATATCTTAAATTGATGAAGCAGCGTTCTCCAGCGCCGATATCTCCTCTCCATCTCATCGCGGAAGCGGCTCCTTTCGACCAAAGCAGCAGCGTTCGCCATCTTAGCTCCCAGCGGCGGCGGCGGCGGCGGCGGCGGCGGCCGATCATCTTCTCTCTCTTGGCCATTCATCTCTCCTCGGCACGCAAGCTCTCTCTCTCTCTCTCTCTCTCTCCCCCGATAGCTATAATTAAAAGTCGATCAGAGCGCGGCTCCCCGCCCCCGCCTCCTCCTCGATAAAGAGGCGCCGCGACGCAGCCGCGGGGAATCTGCCGCGGGGGATACACAGCCGCGTATACAGAGACGTATTTTTAACGCCTTCATTTCCGCAGCCTCGCGTCGCGTCGGGAGAGAGAGAGGGAGCGGAAATAGCGGAGCGCGATATACCTCGGCGCGCACCGGTGTTTCAAGTATTGATCAGTTCGAGGAGCGCAGCGCCACTATCATCCGCCTCCTACCTCCTGCAGCCCTCTCTCCTCTCTGTCTCTCCTTCGAGGCCGCCACTCCCCAAGTGGACGCCGGTAGCGGTGGTAGCGCCGCTGCCCCTCGCGAGTCGACGCTGCACTCTTCTACGGCGAGGAGGTCTGCTTGATGGAACGGGGGGGGGGGGGGGGGGGGGGGGGTTTTTTT
>UCOL01004448.1:0-14614 GCA_900474335.1 Ormyrus nitidulus
ATGTATGTATGTATGTATGTTTATACGTATGTTCGTACTTCCCCCTTAACTAATTTTAAACAACGCCGTCGATTCGCTTCAAATTTCGCACACCAGTTTCATTTAATTTATGCGAGCCTGCTTTCAAAGTCCAAGTACTTTTATAGATTAGTTTCGATTTTATGTAAATTAATTATTTTAAATTATTATTAATTTATTTTATTATTAAATTATTAAATTATCGAAAATTTCGAAATTTTTAATTTTCTATTTTGCCAGAAAATATTAATATTTTTTGTTGTATTTTATTTCTTTTTAATTGTATTCTATGTTAACTTTAATAAAAAAACATGTTTTTAAGATATTTGTAGTTATTTAATGAAGATTACTAACTAATCTTACTAAGATATATGTTAAATTGACGTAAATACTTGAATTGAAACTTTATTTTTTCATAAAATTTTTGTCGTAAACAATTATATCGATTAGTTTGGATTTTGTTGCTATTTAAGTTTATAAACGAGTGTAACATCAAAATTTACGTTAAATCGGGCTTTCGGCGGTCAACCTGCCAACAACGAATTATATAATTATAATTCAAATTCAAATTCAAATTCCAATTTGGATCGATCGAAGCACTGAATAGCCTTCAGGCGATACCTGCGAGTTTTCGATGTGATGTGCAGGTGGAGCTTTGATTGTTTAGCAAAACATTCTGAGATTTATTACGAATTTGGACTACTACCAAGTTTAATTTTAAAAAGAATTTTAAGGTAAAAAACTTAAAATTTAAAATAATGAACTTATAAGGTGTCAAGTACTTTCATATAAAATTGATGCTTAATTCTTAACCTACAATTTGAAAAAGTTTGTTTATTTTTAGTTGTTTGTCGACTTGAATTAAATCATTATTAAAATGGCCAGTGACAATTCCGATGATGATAAGGAAATTGAGAAGCCTTTAGTTGCTAAAACTGCGGTGGATTTGCAAAGATTAAAGCTGATGAAAATTAATGATAATTTATAAACTGACAAAAACGGTTAATTTTCGAAAACATCAATGTTTAGAAATGCTTTTATCATTGAGGGCTTACTTCCACAGAGTCAAGTCTTAGTATGTCTTCTCTGAAAGCTTTGTCGGTTTTATAGTTACTGACATACTTTATTGACACACACACGTGTGCGTAATTTCATTGACCTTTTCAAGTCGCTCTCAAGAGGGATATACAGTGTTAAATAACTGGTTAGTTCTGGGTTCAAGGGCGCGACGATCGATGGTATTATGACGCCCCAGATTATTTCTTCATTTATATTGAAATTGTTTAATTTCTGGGCAGAGCTTTATTGGCGTGAATGATTTTACGAAGATTAATGAGTTCTAATTTTAGATTTTGTTAATTTATGTTGTTTAAGCCCGGTCTTTTCAGAAGATGCGTATTTGGTGATGTAAAACAGCAGTTTAAATCCATTTTTCGGTATCGAAAGTAAGTTTTTCATCTAATTTCTTTTTAAGTGTTCTTGAATTTAATTGAAAAAGCCGCATTAGTTTTGTAATTAATTATTTTTTTAAATCTCGACATTAATTCTTTGCCTTTTATTTGACGACACCAATAAAACTTTCAAAGTTCCAAACTTGATGATCATTGAAATTTTCAAAATCTCTTAAAATGGCTTTGAATAAATTCGAGACCGCGCTGCAGCTTTACATTAATTAGCCTGATTTCGTGAAATATTGCACGCACCGGAGTTCTATTTAATGTAATTTAACGTTGACAAAGTAAGACTCTTACCGCAGCGGAGCAACAGAACGAGAGCACTTTTTAATCCCCTCTGTCGGCTAATTTATAGCCCGCAACCTGCACGATTTTCCGGCGGTACTTTTACCGCTGATTAATTCGTCTTTTCGCGGATTTTCTCGAGCGGCTAATCGATACTGTACCGTCGCCAGAGCCGAGCAAGAAATTAAATGAGTTAATGAGTCCGATTGTCGTTTGCTGCCGGCTTTATTAGAAGGTTTTTAACTTGAGGGCGACTGCTGAAAAAATCGAAATTTCGTGTCCTAATTAGAAAATTAGTGCAGACTTTAAGTAAATAAAGTGTTGGACAAAGGTTGGGTTAGAGTTAAAATATTTGATAAAAAGAATTTACGATGATTGTTAAAAAGCTAATGTTAAACATTATTTTTGAAAAAAAAACCTTAAAAACTTAATTTAAATTTGAAATTAGTCTCCAGCTTTTGTCGTAGACAGTAATACCACTGTACTAATCGACAAAAACTAAAAAAACCCTGTGACGTTGTAGTAAAAAGAAACTTAGTAAAAAATTCTTTAAGATTTGCAGTTTTTATGATTTTGTAAGTACTAAATTGAAAAAATATACTCCTTTATTGTATCATATATAGTATTAATATTTTACCCTTTTTTATTATTAATTAGATTGTTTATTTCTGAAGATTTACTTTATGAAATTCTATTAGTCGTCCTTTTGAAAATACACATATAAGAAAAGTGTAAATTTCAAGTGAACAAACAAACGTTATTCTTTTAAATTGTGCAGAGAAATGCTTCCGTTCGACGTGAACTAGGAATTTAAATTCAAATAATTGAAAAAAAGTTTTCAAAGTCCATAAAGATAAGGTGATTGTTAGTACAGTGAAACTGTGCTAAGCAAAAAAGGAGCAGTTTTTATTTGACCTAATTTTTAAACTCATTAGTGAAGATCCGAGCCCTTAAGTATTCATGGCTTGCTAATCTAAAAAACAATAAATTGAAGACAGATAAGAAATTGCTGGCACGCATTAACGGAAGTTCATGTTCCAGTAAATATTGAAAAGATAACATCTCTACGACGCAGTAAAAAACCTCTAACTGAGCTGAAGCGTTTTCCAAAATAAACTCTTAAATTTTGATACAATTACAACTTGGATCTCATATATTTCACGAAAATTGATAATCGGAATATTGAATTTTATTCCAATTCCAAAAATCTGGGAATTTCAAATTTGATAACAGTATTGCGGCTACGCATAAAACTTTACTTAATCGGAAATGGCACGGATCGAATGGACTTTTTAATTAGTCGTAACAACCGTAAATATAGCCTTCATTATTAGATGAAATATTGCATTTATACGAGAAACTCCGACATGTGCCAAATTAAGTTATGCTACAACATCCGCTATCTAATAATAAGAGCATATTAATTTGTAAACTCTACGTATACGTTACTATACTGAGCATTTAAATCTTATTTTAGGATGTTAATAGATCTCGGCGTGGACGTGCAAATTGTGTAATAATGTATTAAAAAAAAAAATAGTTTAAATTTATGGGAAATTATTACGGGAGTAAGTTGCATTTAACTGCATAAACGTATGAAAAGGCTTGGTTTAGTATCAGAAAAAAACTTATCGTAACGAGGTAATTAGTTTAATCTAATCTTTAGAGTTTATTTATAAACGTAATACGTACTCTTTAGTTCAAAAATACTATTACGTCTTATGAAACAATTACTATGTTTTATGAGCTAGTTACTTTATCAATAGCTTATAAATTTAATTATAAACTGATATGAGAATATCTTTTGTGTATTTTTTTTCATTACCAGTTCAGATCAGAATTCAGTTCAGAATCAATAGATTCTTTTCTTTCGGCTTTTGTAAATATCTGAATATTTATTCCACAAGTTAATATTTCTATAATATTTCTTTTACAAGTTAATATTTTTTTAAAACAATGCTGTTATAAATTCTTAATTATTATATTTATTGAAATATAACCTTTAAAACTTGCTAACAATTTTCAATCTCTACGATTACAATTACAATTATTCACATTGTTATAAAACTGGCATATCCCAATGAGCAACCAATTAATTTATCGACGACATTGCTACTTTTAAAAATAGAATCGATACGAGTCGCAACGAGATACAATCGGACAATCTTAAACCGATAAAAATACTTGAAGCTGTCGATCTCGTTGCCTGCCTGTTGCTATCCAGACATCGAAGCCAATTACTCCGATATTCACAATTTTCACGGACGTTGCTTTTGACAACCCCCTAATGCGCAGGCAGCTCTCCTCCCCTATATTTTTTTTCACCCGAAAATGCGTTTGCGCAATTTCAGTCCACTCGATTTTCGCTTCCGCGTCCAGAATCAGCAAGTATTTCCAATTAAAAAGTATGAGAGTCTTTCTTTTTTTTGTTTTTTAAGGTCGCTCCATTAAACAGTGAATTTTCGTTTTACTTAAAGAAATTTTCAATCTAAGTTGCAAGCCGTTCTTTCCAATTACAAACTTTTCCTATAAGCGAGAGGCCGCCGGTTTTATATAGTGCGGGAAAATTGAGCCTCGGAAGTAAAATAGATTTGACTTATTCCCGATTGATCTCTGCTAATCTATCGACGCCTGTCAGACAGCAATTCACTGTATATTAATTGAATTTGAAACTTATTAATCTAATACGGTTCATAAATCATACGTAGAACATCAATCGAAACTTTAAATTTGCGTACATTCTAAATTTTAACAGAAAAATTCTTTCAAACATTAACCCTCGCTTCAAACGGCGAAGACTCGATCATTACCCCATTTCCTAAAGGTGCAAACATCCTCTGGAGATTAGCCTCGTATAACCCGACGGCCATCCAAATTTTAATTACCGATAAATCTAGCTTTTTACACCTGCCAATTAGCGGCAGCCGCGAACACTTCTCGCCTTCGTCGCCTTCGTTTCACCAGTGTGCACCTACCCCGCCCGTTTCTCTCTTCCCAGAGCCAAATCCCGAACCAATCCCCGCGTCCCCCGGCCGCGGCAGCCATAATCGCCGCGGATGACGAATCGCCTGCAAATAAACTCCCGAAAAATCTCTCGCGACACGTCAAACGTCGCGGTCGCTCTCCGAGTGCCTCCCGGCGCGCGTATCACCTTGATCTCCAAATAAACCGCTCTCGGCTGCGCGGGCGGGGGAAGGCGGCGACATTCGGCGGGCGCGCGATTCCCGTGTAATTGGATCGTCCGCTCGGCTCTCTCGCGCAGCACACACAAGAGCTGACGCGGGGATCGACTCGTCGACGCGGAGACCATTAGCTCGAGCACGTGCTCCCGCCGATGCTCACATGCGGCCGCACGAGAGTCTTTTTTTTTTCGAGACGCTTCGCGGGGAGGAGAGATCGGGTCTTGCATCGATCCACCGACGGGCGATGGTTACGTGAGCCCGCGGCATGGGTTATCCCGTGGAAGGGTTTGGAGTTCGGGGGAAGGGGGAGGCGCGTCATCGTAAAAGCAGGAATTGCCTCTGTTACGAGATGTGTTCATTCGTGTGAAATGAGATTGCGCGGGATAATGACGAGGATTTGCGGGTTATGATTTTAAAAAGCTGGGCTTTTGGGTGTTAGGGAAATATTTTTATTTGGGAAGTACAAGTTTTGTATATTAACCAATATTATTAGCGCTAACTGATTTATTATAGTAGTGTTGTGTAACAAGTTTAACAAATTGCTAGCAGGAAAGCCATTCTTATCTTCGTGAATAAATTGAAAACAAATTAAAAAACTGCGCAATATCTTTAAATATTTAGGAAACTTAAATTCCCGCCCGTTCGAGGAATAGTGTCGCTTCCTCGTGAAAGTTTAAACGAGGAAACTAGATAAATTCGTCGGACTAGCCTTGAGTGAATTTAAGAGGAGCGATGAAGGTGGAGTATGCCTATATACACCAATCAATCAGATCAGACGTTTTCTATTGAATTTATAGGGTGACTGCATCGATGAATGATTGCTTGAGGCCAGCCAGTAACCGGGTTAGGTTTTATTCGAACCTTCCTGTGGAAGATACGTAAATACATTTTTAAGTTATTAAGGTAATTGCTTTGGCTTTTCAGTGATTTTGTGGCTTGTTAATGATGTCTGCTTTATACTTGAATTCAGATTCGAAAGTTGTTTTTGTAGTTAAATTTTTGCAAGTTTTCTTATCATGGATATTTACGTTTCCAAAAATAGACGTACTGTAACTGCTGACGTTTCGATGATCGGTCACGTAATTTACATGTGGTTTTCCCTTCGCTTAACGAGGTGACGTTAGACCATCGGAAGCATTAAACTTCAATCTGTTAAAGATGAATGTTTCCTTATTGTAATTTAAAAATTTTTGTTTTCATTAGGAAAGCATATTTTCCAGGATAAACTAATCCATCCAAGAAAACATTTATTAAGTAAATGATTGTACAGAACCTTAAAGTTAGCCATTACGCATCGCGTTAAAAATAGAGAAAATCATAACGCCTGTTAGAGATTTTATAGTATAGTTCAGCTGGTCAGATTGGCGTATAAATTCGTCAGATTTAGCAGTAAAAATCTAACGTAATTACTATCGCTCGGATCTCGACAGAATTTTCCTCTTTCTCCGGGATCCTGAAAGGATTCCAGTCGAGGTATTCTACGATATTTCTATTATCGAGGTATTCCACGCTCTAATACGTCCAGAATCTCGTCTGAACTGAATTTCGTCCATTAGTCGATACAGTGGAAAGGAATAGACCAAAAACCACCCCAAACAAAGAAAATGGAGCACTCAATTGCTCCCTAACGGGAATATTGAGGATAAAAGCAGAAGTATGTTTGTCACGTATAACACATCTCCGTACTCCGGTAGCACTGTTAAAACGCAAGCGCCTAGTAATGATCTATTAATAAGTGACGTACTTTTTTTTCTTCCAATGAGGGAATATCGATTGCGTGTACACGTTCCGTTCTTTTTATCAGCAAAGAAAAACGTTATATTGTTATTCGGGTCAAGTTCGGTGAAGGACGCGTATCGACAGATAATTAAATTGAGAGCATGTTTCGAAAAACAATTGAAAAAGTTGTTGTCTGTTCTATTGAATTTTTTGGGCGCACTTTCGAAAGTAAAGTTTATAGGTGAAGATTTTTCGACAAAAAGACAAACCGGTAACGCGCGAAAGCGATGAAATGGAACGATTTTGTGATTTAGATTGAAAAATAAAAGCGCCGTAACTTTTGGATGTATATTTCTATACATTTCCGAATATAACGACTTTTTTTTTTTATTTTATCCACTTCATACTCAGGAAAATATAAAAATTTAATTTACTGCTAAAAAAAAGGCACGAGAAATAAAAAGAATAAACGGCCACCTTCTCAAAACCACCCAATCTCGAGCGTCTTCCCCCTCCACCCTCGAACCCCGCCAAAATATTGCGTAAAAAGTGCTTG
Source organism: Ormyrus nitidulus (assembly GCA_900474335.1). Taxonomy (NCBI): domain Eukaryota; kingdom Metazoa; phylum Arthropoda; class Insecta; order Hymenoptera; family Ormyridae; genus Ormyrus; species Ormyrus nitidulus. The sequence continues at coordinate 7,215 of UCOL01004448.1, forward strand.
AAAAAGCAGAAACCTTCCCCCCGCCAGACTCCCACATATCGCCCGCAATAAAAATAAGCGAGCCTCGCCTCTAAAAAAAAAGACCTCCCGTTAACTCGAGCGAGTCAGCTCGGATAATGCCAATACTCGTCCAATAACGCAACATTAACTCTCCCGCCTCTGCCCGACGAGCTATCCGGCGGCGGCGTCTTCTATTTCAATAAATAATTATCTCCCGGCACCGGCCCCGCCAGTGGAGCTTGAATGGCTCTCGACGTGTGTGCACGATCGCGAGGCGGTGCGGCAACGTCGCGCAGCCCTCTGCGCGCAGCCGCCCGAACGCACTTTGAAAGATGTTTGCCGTTGGCATCAATGCCGCCGTTGCCGAGGAATCCTTGGGGATTTTAATTAAAAATTTTCAATTTACATCGGCACGCCCGACGAGGGGTTGGGATTTCAGAGCGCTGAATCGGGGAAGGAACAGTTTGGGCCGAAACGCTTTTATTAAAGGCTTAATTTAAGCTATTGTGGATTTAATTTATTCTTTGATTCGGGAAGTGTCTTATTAAGGATCGTGAAAGCTGATTTTCTGATTTTAATAAGCGAGTTTTCCTAATTCGTGCGTGAAAAAGACCCTTTTGCCGCCTAAAAAGCGAATGGAAAATCGATCATTTCGAGTGTCTAGGTAGCGTCTAGTTTTCTTCCTGTTGCGCAGAAGTAACATAAAATAATTTTGTAAATTTAATATATTTCTGGGCTACTCGCGCTCAATCATCTTCGATAGAAAAATTAAAATTTTCTATATAGTTGCACAATATGTGCTATTAATATTCTTTATTCGCGAAGAAAGGCATAAACATCGTTAACTAAATTCTTTAAAATTACATAAACATTTACGCAAATTCACCAAGAACACATCCGATCACCCCCGCGGCCGATCGACTCCTCCCTCGACCGCTAATTACTCGTAAATCTCGCGCGACTCCTCGCTCCCGCCGTCGGAGCAGCCTACTCCATCCGCAACTTTCCTTCTGTCCCGGAGAAATCTCTCTCTTTCTCGCAACTTGCACCGCGTGCAGCGATCGCGTCCGCAAGTTCCCGAGGTAAGTGCGCAGAGAGGCCGGTAGTTAGTGCCTTCCACTCGACGAAGCCGCTGCCGCTGCGACGAAATTTCTACCCGAGTTCGCGAAAGTAAGTTTGTTCGCCCCCCCGAATAATTATATTCTCCCCCGCGGGGGGGGAGAGTCGAGCGGACGGCGAAAAATAGAATTAACGCGAGAGGAGAGAGAGGGGGAGTTACGCGGGTTTCGCTTATTTTTCGGGGCCGAGAACTTGGCTCGGAGAAAAGGATGCGAGGGCTTTTTGGGGGATATTTGACCCGCTGCCCTCCGAGGCTCGCGGGATGTTTTATTCTGACCTGAGAGGGAGGAAGTTTGGGCGCCGGGGTAGTTTTCATGTTAAGTTTTTCGAGCGAGGACAGAGCTGGTTTCTCCGTCGGAGTTTGGGCTGTAGTTGTAAAATGATTATAAATAATAGATGTATTTCGCTTTGCATAATTAAAATGAAACTTGTTTAAATTTCAAAACAAACTTACTTTTGCACTCTTGGATGTAGATATAAATTTTGCACAATTTTGTCCTTATATTGAAGTTTTTAAAAAATATAACAAAAATTTTAGTATATATATAAAACGAAAGTTACGACTGTACAGAAACTACGGCTAATTGATTGCTCTCGCGCAGCTTGTTAAAACTATAAATTACACGTACCCATATGATTTACGATAAAAGATCAAGTCCACCGAGTCGACATTAAATTTGCATATAATCGTTGCACAATTCAGCGTATAACAATCACGCAACGAGCTTGCAAACATTATATAAACGAAATCGCGACTTGACCGGACTGAGTTTCACCCTCTTTTCCCGCGCATTAATCCCCCTCATCGGTTTTCTTACGACCCAAAATCACGGATCGATAATCCGATTTGCGCGATCGATCAATGCCGCGTTCGAGATTATTAACGCACGAAATACTACAGCGCGCCGAGTTTTATCTTTAAGGCGAAGGTCATCGGACTTTTGCGGCCTGTATGTATAATTCGCCGCTCTCCTCGTGCGTCCGTATTTACTCGCCGCCGTCCGAAATTGGCCGAAATTGCGATACGAGTTCGCTACGGGTGACGTAATTCGAGCTTCTGACACACATCTTGCTCTCCGACGTGCTCGAGATTCGACGCAGCCAGATTTTGGATTGCGGCTTTGAGCGGAAATTCGGGCGTTTTGTGATTCGATTTTTTTTTTCTTTTTTTTTAGATAAACAAAAGCCTCTGGGCTTAAAAGGGTGGTGGTCGATGTAAACTTTCGTGGACTTTTTGGTAGCGTTTTCAACCTACTTGCGTGAAGAACAATTGTTGCTATGTAGTGCCAACAATACTAATTATAATAATATTGAATTATGTCATTGATGAATGTATCAAGGAAACTAATACATTATCACCTTTAATCAAGATTCATGAAGAATTTGACAGTTCGAACTCCCTGACAATCCAATAGGAGGCAGTAAATTTATAAAGTAAAGAACTCTAATTAAACATGGGGAAAGTCAGTGCATCAATCAAACGTTCAATGATGGAACGAACAAATTCAAATATTCCGCAGAGTCAGGTTGTTTGAGCTACATTTAATTGGAGAATTGTTCGATTAACGTTTACACGCTAGAGTAAACATGTCATAGAAATTGATGTGCTTTCACTGTGTTGAACATCGCGAACAAGTTTCGTTTGACCTTATTTTGCGAATAAAAAATTTAAAAACTATTTGCTTTTGACAAGTTTTTTTAATATGAAACTGTTCAGTGTTTATAGAAGAGGCAATAACTGAAAGCTAATTTCAGAGTTTATGATTCAAGCAACTTTACTATTATTTTATTAGATTTGATTAATCGATTGACACGTTTACAGTATGATATAAGTAGGTGTAGGACATAGGTTCAATGGGCTTTCGGCACTGGTTAGTAGTTATTGCTTTTGGTAATTAATTAGCTAAAAATTAGATAAAATTTTAGCGGGTTTGCTCCGCAGGTGTAATGAACCCCATCGTCAGCAACTCTTTTTCAGAAATCAAAACTAAATGAATTTTCGATCAGTTCAAAGACGATTTTCCACTTTAATTTTCCCAAAAAAAAACTCTCATCCGCGAAACCCTTAAAAACTTTACGAGTCAAATGAAAGCCAAATCAGGCTCGTTTCTCCCGTTGCTCTTAAAAGCCCCGTTTTCCAAACACACAGCTGCACTCCTCTACCTACAACCTCCCTCGAAAAACGAATCGCCACACTTCGGACGGCGGCAGTAAAAAAAATGACGACTGGCGCGTGACGAACTCCCGAGGCAGGGGCTGCTATTTTCGCGCCTCCCGCCTCGATCGTGATTTCGCGCCCAGCCTTTGGATCCGCTCGGCGATAGCATCTTTGTTACCTTCGTTCTCCGTTTGAATAGCCGCCCGCCCCCCTCCCCTCCCCGGCTTTTTTATCGCGCGCTTTACACCGATTTACTTCCAATTTCTACGTGAATTAGTTCGAGACGCCGGGAGAGGGAGGGAGGGAGGGGGGACCGAGCTTTTCAATCGGAAAATCGAAAGACTTGATTTTCTGCAAGCTTCGCACGCTTTGCAGATCGGAGATGGGGTTCGCTGGAATGGAAAGCGTTGATTTGAATGAAAACGGCTTTTTTCGGAAAGTGGCCGTGCTTTCTTTTTTTTCCTGGCGTCGATGCAGTTGTCGCGCGGAGGAAATGATTTTTATTATTTTCTTTTTGCGACTGTAAATTTGTATGAAAGCTATTTATATTCATCTGCGTGTAAATGCATTAAATAATAAATGTCAAAGATTTAAATTATTGGAACTTTGAATTATGGAGCAAAATTTTTTTCTAAATCTGACCGTTTTAACAAAAGATTCTGTCAAATATAACAATATAATTTAGAAAACAATTCGTTGGCAAAGCTTTATCATTAAGATTTAGAAAGTTTCTTAGTTGTTGAAAGAAAAAAACTTGATAAGAACACACATATTTTATTTAATACTTCAAGAATTTTTAACAAAGCTTGAAATTTATCAAATTCCAAATATACAATATTTTGGCACTAAAAGACCCTTTAATGATGAAGTTTTAGTGTTCTAAAGCTGTAAACTTTCTCAAGTCTTAATAACTAAAAGGAATAAAATATCAAAGAAAGCTCTTACGCTTTACTTCATTTTATACTTACAAGACTTTTATTTTTTAAGGCGGCGAATTAAATTTTAGCTCGTCGGTATTTTTCCTCGTCATTTTTTGCGACTTTGTTCGAAGAAACGCAAACTTATTTACTGTCTAATGTACTTCGATTAACGCTTTTAACTTTCGCGTGATACGATCGAGGTTACGTTTTTGTTAATTTTATACTGACGTCAATGAATCGCCGTTGCTTGACATGCTTCTAAATTAAAGTATTTAAAATTTAAATGACATTTCATTTAACGGATCGCATCTAAAATCTACTTATAATTAGTTAATTAAACTGTTTTGTGTTTGAAAAGTGTTAACTTCGATTTTGAAAAAAAAAGAAAAAATCTCCGAAATGGGGATTTACAGCAATTAGAAGAATAATGACTTTCCATGCGAAATTTCCATTTCATTTGTCTTTATATCTCAAAGGAATTCCGTAAGTAATTAAGAATTAATTAAATTTTAATTAAAAGTAGACGATCTTCATATTACCGCGAGTCAATATTTCGCCAATCCAGCAGCTAAAAAATACAGCCGTCCAATTCAAATCTTTCCTTCCACAATCCAAGCAAAAAGCCTCAGGCACAAAAATCATAATTTCAAGTTAATCAGAGCAATTTATCATAGCCGTTAATTAGACAATTCTCTCTCGAAAAGTGCTCCCACAAAGGCCCAACAACCGCGGATATCAAACTCCCAAAGTCGATCGTCCGAAACTTCGGCCGTATATAACATCGAAACTTGCCCGAATTCGAAATTGAAAATTGAAATTCCCGCGCGGCCGCTCCGAGAAAACTAGCCCCCTCCCCTCCCCGCAGTCCAAGAATGCAGCCTCAAAAGCACTATAACCTATAAACGTGGGCCCGATACACGCGAAAAGGGGTCGAGGCGAGAGAGCCCGTCGAAGGATCGATTTTTTCCCGGGGCGCGCGCGCGGACACGTGCGGAAAACAACTTTTCAATGGGCGCCGCGAGAGAGGAAAGTTTGTATCGCGCGAGAGAGAGAGAGAGAGAAAGTTGCCCCGCGGAGAGTTTCAAAGCGTCTTCGATCGGCTCGCGCGCGGAGGAAAAACGCGGCGAGCGGCGAGACACTGGAAATAGCCGATTGTTATAATGCCGGGAGGCTGCAACCGCCGACGGGGAGAAAAAATATATTCGTTTTGTTCGAACGGCCGGCTTCGCTGGAAAAACTGAGGCAAGGTCCGCGGGAGATATGGAGGAATCGGTGGCTTTATATTTAGGACGACAAGTGCCGCGGCGATTATTCCTCAAGGCTCACGGAGCTCTCCGGTTCTCCTTGGACGCGGATGTTAAAGGATTTTTGGGCGGGTGTCTTTGCGGAATAGAAAGGGAGGAGGTTATTAATAGCCTGCGAGGGGAGAGCGACACGCTGATAAACCAGTTTTTCGTAACGAGGCTTTTTCTCTTTCTGCCTCGGATGAGGACTTCCTTATCGGGGCTGCGGCGAAGAGTCAATTACATCACTTTGCGCGGGTAAAGCAATGGTGTTTCTTTCTTTTTTTGCTGGAGTATCGACGACCGGTGCATTGATTGCGCGCGGCGGATATTTTTGGAGAAGTCGAATTGGAAGTCTGGGTAGAGGATGATTCGTGATATTTAGACTGATATTTGGTGGAGCAAACATAATTAGTTTTTAATTGCTTTTTTTCCTAATAGTACTTCAGTAAAATAAAGATCAATGGTACATTTGATTTCATGATTGTACTTGTTAACTGTCAATTAGTATCAAATCCATCTCCGAATCCAGGCATGTTAATTAAAATTAAACCCTCATTCAAACTAGTAATTCAAACCAAATACCAATTCATTGAAAAGTACAACCAGTGCTAAAACCAGTGCTAATGTAAGAAACCAAAGTAAAGTACAAACCCTCGACAAAAACCTGGCGTGTTTTCCCAGTCCACTTGTCAGCCGAAGAAAATTAGCATCGTGCAAAGAAACAACAGGCGACGCAAGAAAAGGAGCGTGAAACGGGACCGTCTGATAAGAGGATAAGAGCGAAAAAAAAAGAGGCACCGTTTGCTTGCACTGCTGCTCACTTAGCTCCGGGCAAACAGGAGATACATCGAGCAAACTAATAAATTAGACGAAGAAACAACGTGGATACAGCAGTAAAACGGACGGATGGCTCCGAGCTGTAAATCCCGATCCATTTTAATTTGCGGGGGAGTACACTTAATTTCGGCGGGCATTATTAATCCACTGCCTAAATATTTAATTAGTTAATAAACTAACGAGTTCGCAAATTGCGGACGATTCGAGCGGCGCGTGTACGACATCGTGATAAATAATTTTGTTATATAATTACCGCTCGACGTATTCTATGCATTTATGATTGTGCGCATTATCTTATCGCGCATAAATTTTCATACAAACAGTGTGAATTATGATAGATTTTGTTATCGGGGGCCGGAGAGGAAATTGGAGCGACGGAAAAATCTATTAATAATTAAAAGGACGATGCGTGGTGGGGGGGGGGGAGGGGGAATAATGTGGTTTCGATCCGAATCGATTGTAATTGGGGGGAGGCATGTATGTCGATGTAGTATAACCTGAGCGTTTCATTGTGGCATGTTAAATTGTATATACGGACATGAATAATATAATTACCGAGCATAATGATGGTCGTATAGATATCAAGAATATTATGAGCCAGTTTGTTCAATGTTTTTGTGGCTAAAAGATAATTGTCAGGCAGCAGTAACTTATTATAGAATTTTATTAGTTCGATTATTATGTTTTTAAACGTCAAGGTATATTTTTAAGCATTATGGAAAGTATATCAAACACAATTTTTACTAAGTTTTTTTTTTAATCAATAAATTAATAATATATACAATACATCGAACTTCATTGGAAAATAATATCACGAAAAATTTTTAATAATAGTTATATTATTTTATCTAATGTGGCTAACCGGCGAAGATACGAAAAATAAGGAAATAACCGACCACTTATAAATAAAATAGGTCAGACCTGTTTATCCTAAAACTTAAAATTACGGAAACTAAATAAGAAATAAGTAAAATTATTATCAATTGAAGTTAATACGAAAAAATATTTTTCCCAACTCGGGTATGAAATGGCCCTCGTTTCACGCTAGAAAGTAGCGTAGAAAATCGAGCATTTCAAACG
>UCOL01004449.1:0-14618 GCA_900474335.1 Ormyrus nitidulus
GAAGAAGAGAGAGAGAGAGAGGGCGGGGGGTGGGGAAAAAGTCGTGTTATTAAGCCGCGGCGCAAGAAGCTCCCGTATATACGCACCGACGAGCTAGATTAGTTCATTACTCCGGCGTGTCTTCCGTTTTTGCCCGCGTGGAAATAGATTTGTTGCCGCCGCCGCCGTTCTCTCTCTCTCTTTCTCCCTCTCGGTCGCATATTTCGGGCGCGAGATCTGTTATCGGATGGGATTTTAGACTTGTTACTCGGCGCGCGCTCGCGAAGCTGAGTTTTTCCGGGCGCGCGGACGCAAAAACTTGTTTTCCCGGCGATGGAAGTAGGTTACGCCGCGCGGATTGCGTATATGCGGCGCGAGGGAATTTCGAGAGCGAGGAATGAGAAAGGTTTTTAATTGAATTAAACTTGCCCGGGAAGTTCGGGTCGCATGAATTTTTTCGTGTTTTGTCTTTCGAACTTGTTACAGTTCCCCCCTCCGAAGTATCGCGGCGGCCGACTCTTTTTGCGGCGCTTTACGTGCGGAATAATAAATAGTGCGGATTTACTTTGCGATAGTGCTGATAAATTCGCTGGATTGCGCCGGAAAATTTAACGGATTTTTTTTACGTGACTCTACATATAGAAAAATTTAAATCGCCGCCAGATACGTTCAGCAAATAATTTCAATGTCAATCGAGTATGGGTCGAAACAAATACTTTCGATACCCACAATGATCTCTTGTCAAAGTGTAATAATCGACGAGAACACTTTTAATTGCAATCAGTTCGAAAAGGGCACCAAAAACTCTCGGAGAAGTAAACCAAAGTCCGTTCCCTCCTCACCGTAAGCTACAAACGCTTAAGTGCGCCAATTTCCAACGAAAAACTTGTCGGCCGAAGAGTCGGAAAGCCGTCCCTCGGCAAGAGCATCGCGTTGATTCCCCCTCTCTCCCCGTTCGTCCGGCCTCGACGCGCGTGCGTTTCTCTACACTCGCGCGAATTCTTTTTGCCGCTTTGCTTGCGTTAACTCGGCTCCCGGTGTGAGAGAGAGAGAGAGAGATAGCGAGCAGGAGATCTCGCGCGAGAGCAAAAACAAGTTGCACCTCCTGCCGCATCTCTCTCTCTCTCTCTCTCCCGCCGCTACCGCATCTCGCGCCGCAGTTCCCCTTTGGCTGCCCTTTTTTTTCCCTCCCCCTCCTCCTCCCGGCTTCGTCTTCGTCGCTGGCCGCATGAGCCTTTCTTATGCGCTCTTTCTCTCCGTCTTTGGGTGGTCGTCACTCTCCGCGAGCGCGAGCAGGCTTACATCAATTTTGCACTCATTGTAAGCGAGCGGCCAAGGCTGAGGCGGCCTTACGAGCCCTCCTCGAAATAGTCCGCTTTGAGTTTCGAGCTTATTTTCCGCGGGGGATTGCGGAGGAGTTTTTCGAGGGGTTGTCGCGAGGCTAGGGATTTTGTTACAGGGGTGAATGTTGCCGAAAGACATTTTTTCACAATGAATGCAATAGATACAATGCCCAAATGAAAGAGAAACATCAGAAAATGAAAATGCTGCTCTCGTTTATTATAATCGCAGTTGAATTTTACAGTAGAAAGAATACGAGATTGATTTGAACAGTGAAATATATAGGGTTCAAAGGCACTTGTCGGTCATACTCGGCAGAGCGTCGAATGTATTAATAGATAAAAAAATATTTAATAAATTAATTCTAAATTTAAAAGAGCGCACAATGGACTATGGTGCATTTAAATTTTTCATCCGCGTTATTTTTCCTCCATCGATCGATTTCCCGATGCTTCAAGCAGTAGGCGATCCAATTCCCCTTTCTAGCGTAACCGCAAAAAACTTTAAAAGCACATATATACCCTCCCTTTCAACATTCCATTTCGAAGCGTTGTCTTAAATTGCAAAGTTATAAATTTAGGTTTTTAACCGTGCCGTAGGCAATAAATAACGCAAAAAAGTTTTTAGCTACAATCGTGTACAAGAGATCGTATATAATCGTAAAAATTTTTACAATTTTTTAATCTTTTATATTCTCTTCGAGTAACTTTGGAGTAAACTCGATGAACGAATACTGTTTTAGTTATATTTACAAAAGTTTTTTTACTCTACCTTAGCCCACTTTTAGAGGATAAATAAAATCCACAGTCGTCCCGGTAAAAACCCTAAACCGAAAAGCCGGTTTTCACTTCCGCACACCAACTCGCCCACCGCGGCGAACTTTATTTTCCAATATTTAAAATTCCATGTATATTCCATGCCGAGCATCAGCGGCGGTGGCGGCGGCGCATTTTCCGCGAGGCCGATAGTTCGCACTTGGGGAATTTTGCGAAATTCGTTAGCGCCGAACCCGCCATTACGCGCCTCGCAGCAGCAGCAGCAGCAGCAGAGGAGGCACGAGAGCCCAGTTTAAAGCCGACCGTAATGCGATTATCCGGTCAGGCCGCCGGCGCCTAGCCCCCGGTATACATGTATATTCGGGCCGGGGAAATTTTTGTGAAGTGCATATCATTATCGATTCACTTTTCGCCCCCCGTGATAAACGAGTTCGCGCTCGAGCCATCCCCCCTCCTCCCGCTGTCAGCCCTGCGAATTTTCCGGAATATGTAATTGCGCGCCGCTTTTTAGCCTTTATGGCTAAGTTATTTTCTCGTTTCGGGAGGGAGGGGAGGCCGGGAGATCGAGGCTATCGATTATCATTTTATAACGAGCCTACTTCATCGGGAGTGTTTATTGCCGCTCTGCCGCCGGGAGAGATGGAAACGGCCGCCGTCAATGTTTTACGGGTTTTAGGGAGACGGTAAAAGCTGCGCGCTTTTATTCGGGAATTAGTGGCGGCGAAAAATGGCCTTTTTCAAAGTGAGTTTCGATCGAAAAAGAGAGGAAAAGAATTATAACGTTTTGTTTATTCAAATTCACTCGAAACGAATGAATTATTTTATACTAATAATAATCTATTGTTATGTTTTTATGCTCGCGTTATCTTCCTCTGCTGAAATTCGATGCTAAGTAAATTTATCTATAAATAATTAAACTTTGTTAATAACGTAAATTAATTAAATTACCAAAATTTATCGTAAAATTATAATTACAGCAGCAATAGTAGCATATCGATAGCCGCGCGCAAGTGTTAATTAAATTAACGATCGAGTCGCGACGCACACTCCGCTACTTTTTCGTCCGCGAGCTCGTTTAAACCGTAAGTAAAGCAAAAGCAAGCGGAGAGCCCTATAAATATACATTCGCTCTCGAAGCAGAATCCAGGAATTCGTCGATAAAGGCTTATCACATCTCATTTAACATTTCCACGCACCGACTCGCGTTTGAGTGTTTCTCACCTTTCTTTCTCCTCGCCTCTCTCTCTCTCTCTCTCTCTCTCTCTCTCGCTATCTCCGACTCTCCGGGCCGCTCACTTTTTTTATCCTTTCTCAGTTTCATCTTTCAATCTCCGGGCCGCATAACTCACACGCGTATAGGTCTCTCTGCCTCTCGCGAACTCGCCGCGAATACCTACGCATTGTCACGTCCCTCCGCGCTTTATGCCGTTTCGACTTTGTGTGCTCGCGAGGTGCATTCCGAGAGAGAGAGAGAGAGAGAGAGCAACAAAGGATAATGATGATAGCGGAGAGGTGGTTAACGAATTATACTCGAAGACTGCGCCGCGGCGCTTTTGCGAGCCGCCGACGAGGTTTTCTCGTTTAATTGCAAATGTCGGAGGGATTGTATTCGCTTCGGATACTTATTTTTCAATCAGATGACGCTTTGAATCTGGGGATCGATGTTTCTTTTAGTTTTAGATGGAGAATTTGGTATATATGTTTGATTTCCAATTTTATTAACAATCGATTGAACATTATCTTTGATATTACATATTGATAAACTATTTTGTTTTATCCTCAATTTTGAGTGCGGATTTAAAGTCGGATTCAAAAGTGGACTTTAAAAATCAAGAAGTTAAGCGATAGTTAGTGGGGCTTTTGCAACAGTAAATAATTCATCCGAATTAAAGTTACAGTATAATATTCAAAGAGATAATTAGACATTTTCCAGAAAATACTCCCCAGTAATGAAGCAATAATAACCGACTTCTGCCGCCATAACCGCCGTAAAATGATCGACTAATCACTCAATTCATCAAAGCCTCTCTCCCCAGAGCGCCGTCGCCCTCTCGCATCCAGCATCCGGGGGATCGATTCCCTCCGAGCGGAAAAAGCTCGCGGCCGGCACGGGATAGAGGTTACAGGAAGACGTCCCTCTTACTCCTTACGGGCGGAAAAAAGAGAGAGAGATAGAGAGAAGGAGAGCTGTGCTCTCTCTCTCTCTCTCCGCCGGGAGGAGGAGGTCAGCCAGTCAGTCGCCTTAGCTCTGGCGCAGCCTCGGATGCCCCGGAGGTCCTCCCTCGCCGGGGCGCTTTAATTGTACGAAATTACAGCCGAGCTCCGGCGGCGGCGGCGGCGGCGGCGGCGGACAAGTGGAATGCACCGTCGAAAAAAGCAGAGGAGGAGAGATCGCCGCGCGCGGCCTGTAATAGTCTTTGCGTATTATCCCCCGACGCAATTTTATGGCGGAAAACTTAGCGGACGAGCCCGAGAGAGAGAGAGAGAGAGAGAGAGAGAGAGCTTGATTCGTTTCTTGCTCCGAGGAGGAGAGAGAGAGGGAGAGAGCGGCTTTGTTTCGCGTGTAATGTGTCTTGATTAAGTATTACGCCGGGATGGACGAGAGAGGGACCTTTTAGGCCCTCGGTGATGCCCGTGCGTTTTGCGCGCGCGAGCGAGCGAGCGCTGATTGGAGTGCGTCATTGCGACATTTTGCCATTTTTTTTTTTTTTCGAGGAGGTAATGAAGCTGTGCCCCGGGCTCTCGAGAGCAGCCGTGTGTCTCATCTCGCGGACTCTTTCACGTCGCCGCTGTATTATGATAATTGCTTCATTTTCTGACCTCCCTCTCTCTTTCTCTCTCTCCGAGGGCTGCTGCTTTTTTTCAATTTTCCCGCGCGGATTGTGGCACTCGATTTCAGTTTTATAAGCTCGCAGGAGGTCCTCTTCATTTGGAATGGACTGTGGCGCGTCGAAAAAAGTAAGTTTCTCTTCTCTGCTGCATTTCTTACGAATGAAATGACCAATAAAATATTCAAATAAATTTCGACTTTAATAGGCAAGGAGATTATTCAACCGCGACTTCTTTTTTGGCTTTTTACAAAACGTAAAGTCATTTCGCATGTACCGATATTTTATTGCACCCATAAAAGTTTTTCGCGTCGGCAAGGGAAAAGGAGTGCAAAAAGTATTCCGATTCGGTGCATTATATACTCTCGGAAACACCGAGAAAATCGCATCGGGACAAAACACTTTGAAACACCAAACCCTCCGTCTCCAATCCTCGAAACACTTGAATGTCAGAAGGACGACGAAGCTGGCCGAGAGAAAAAAGCGCGCAGACACCATTACCATGAAGCTGCAAAAAAAGCCCTCTTTCTCTCCCATACGCTTATCTCGGGCAGTATAGAAGCGGCGGCTGATTAGCATGAAATTTGTAAGTGCGAGGCGTAATATTACGCAGACTCGCGGGCTCGGCAACGAGCCGTGCGATTAGCTCTTTGGCTTCCTCCTCCTCCCCCTCCTCCTCCTGTTCGCGGGGCGATGCGTGCGTGCGTGCAACGTGCGTACTTGCGTGCCTGCGGAGCGCGATGCTATCGCCGGGCCAAGCCATTATCGGGCGCGAGGCCGAGCACGAAGCCCCGCTCGCGCAAAAAAAAAAAGAAAAAAAAACGCGCGTTCGTGCATAGAACCGCCCCGACTCGGGCCGCCGCCGCCGCCGCCGCTGCTGTTTTGCTGCGTTTTTAAGATTGGCTTGATGTCCTTTCGCTGAAATGCACGGGATTATGGATTTTTTTCATGGGCAACGCGGGGTGGGAGTAATTGCCGATGCTTGAAAATGAAATGTTTTATTGTGAAATAAAGGATTGAAGTAGCTTTCTTCGTTATTCCGATGTGCGTTTGTAGTATTAAAAAATCGTCGATTTCGGGAGAATTCATAAAATAATTAAAATGTTATAATTTAAAAACTTATTGATTGATCAAAAACAGCATTTCATAAATTTCAATAAAACAATATATTGTCTTTTTTGAACTAGTTTATAATTTATCTACAGTTTTTTCTAACTTTATTGGGTATTACCTTTTATTTTTAGATTATAATCTTACCTTCTCTATATGCGAAATTTATAAATAACTCTAAAGGAAGTTGAATAAAATCTAGATCAACTGAATATCGAATACTACAATGAAATCGAAGCATATTCATATATCTGAAAATAAAAATAATCAATCAAAGAATATAATAAAGCACCGAGCTCGAGTCCCGTTTCATTTTTACGATTATGAATTTATTTAAAGCTCAATCTCGCACAATAATTAAATCGCGCGCTCGCCTTACTTTTTGTTATTCCTGCACCGAAAAGCCTTCCCCGTGTCTCCCCCGAAAAATAATCTCCTTCGGCATGAAAATAATATCGGTTTCCGATTTATTACGTTTATTGCATACCGATGATGTTCGACGGTGCCGAAAAACCGAGTCCCGATAAATGCTTCAGGGGAGGGGTCCATCTCTACGCAAACACCGGTGAACGAGCGAACAAAAAAAAGGAAGGCTCGTATAAATGGATTTCGGGATTTCGGCTCGTTTTTTTTTTTTTTTTTTTTTCCGAGCATTCCTGCAGTTCTGGAAAAAGAGTGCTCTAGAAACGGCGTATTATCGCCGCTAGGAACACGGGATGGGTACGCTGTGCAAAAACGCGGATGTAAAGCCAGGAGGTGCGTCGAGGTCCAGGAGTCTTAGTGGATAGAAAAAGGCTGGGTGGCGCAGAGATTGCAGTTGATGAGTTTATTGTTGGTGTAAAAATATTTAGTGCGAAGTGCGTTTCGTGAAGGCGAAGAGGTTTAATAAAGAAATCGGCGGTTTTTGCAATGAGTGAAATGAAATTTTTCGAGCTTTCAGAATAATTTTAAAGAATTTAACCAATCGGTATTCCCGCCTTATTAAATGTACAAGATTCTCACTCTAAATCCCATTCGAAATGAAATTCCAAAATGACGAAACAGCAGCGTTTTCTGCAAAGAGCATTGTCACTCAATTTTTCTAATCACGACGGACAAAGCTCGTACGCATCCGAACAAAACACGCGATCACCACGCAATCAGCAAAGATTTACAGCGCTGAGCGTGGCTTCACCGGCGCTCCGCTCGGCGTCCGAAGCCCAGGTGCGCCGCCTCCCAGAGCTCTCCGCGACAGACTTCGGGGACTCTGCGGTATCCGAAAATCGCTCTCTCTCAATTGTATATCTGTAAAGGCAGTACGGGCGGCCGGGAAAACTGCCCGCGGGGCGCGGCGCCGCGCGGATTCGGGAATACTTTGAGCGACGGAGGACGACGCGGCGGCCCGGGGTGGCGGTGGCATCCGCGGAAGCATTCCGCTCCTACCTTCCGAGTCCGCGTGTATATACGTGGGCGGCTAAAAGCGATCGCCGCCGCCGCCGCGCCGCCGAGGGAGAGTAATTTCCCAACTGGCGAGTGTGCGGCTGCGGTGAGGGCGGCCCCCGCGCCGAAACTCGTTGAATTTTACCGGATCGCTGCTGCTGCTGCTGCCGCGGCGGCGGCGGCGGTGGTGGTGGTCCTCTTTTTGGGAATTAAGAGTTTTCGGAAGTATGCGAATTAGTCAGCGCGAATCCGCGGAATGCGGACCGGGAGAGGAGGGCTGAATTAAGTATTGGATTTTATGCTGGGCCGTTCTTCGTTTTTTTTTTTTTTTTTTTCACCGCAACCAGCTATTCGGTTAACGAGTGACTGATGGGCCAAACTTTCGCGGGGAAGCGTTTTCATACGCGGGGACTCGAGTGGCTGGAGAATGCGGGGGGATTCGGGGATGGAGTTTTCATTTTTATTCTCGATTAGAAAAAATATTCGCCTCTGGTATTTCGATGTTTTTCAGTTCTAACGTTTGAACAAATTTAATTATTCTTACTTTGGTAACTGCTTTTTCTCAATATAAATTAATCATTAATTCCAACAACAAAGCACCCACTGATATTCAATCCAAGAGGCAATCCTTGAAAGTAGCAATATTATCTCAACAGTACTCCGGGAGCCAGTCGCTTATTTCACAACCGACTGCACAATACCTCAGCTCCAGCCTGCCGCCGCTTCGATCTTGACACCGAGAACGCAAATAAGTAAAGCCCCGCGCGCTGTTTAGCAAAAAAAGCGCGCCCGGTATATTCCGAGAAAAAGCGAGAGAGCGCCGATCTTACCTGCGGCGGTCGCTTCCGGCCCGGGGGCCGATAAAATCGGCGACGTGCCCGCCGCGTGCGCACGCGGCGGGCAATTAGCGATCACGCATATATTCCGTAACGGCGCGCGCGTTGCGCAACGAGAGGCGCCCGTAAAGATCGTCATCGGGGCCGAGTCGAGCGGCGCGCCTGTCGAACGCAGCGATCCTCGTTTATTTTAGCGGGGAGCCCAGAGAGAGAGGCGCTTCTTTTCCATTATTCAGTCGCCGGGGGTTTATCGGTGCCGCGCGAGTCGTTACGATTTTTTAAGGCGTCGTTTAGCGGGCCTCCTTTAGCGGAATAATGGATTTTTCAGGAAATTTTTGTCGCCTGACCGCCGCGTTATCTGATGCTTTCGCTGGTTAGCGATTTCGATCGCTGGGGAATTTTTCATTACGTAATGGGAGTCTTCGTTATACGGGATCTAATTATTTGCGATAAATATATAGATTTTAAAAACTACGCTTTGAGAAGACGCCAGGATGAATAAGTTTTTGGATTTTCCCGTTGCGTGTTTTAAATTATATAATAAAGTTTTTAATGGTTCCCGGAAAAAATGTATTACGCAAAATCATTAAGTTAGTATTATTTGTCATTTAATTGTGTTGTTTTTAACAAATCGGTGCTTGTGCATTTCAGAGGCTCATAATTACGCTGTGTACATTTATAAAAACTGCAAAATATCGCAGAAGAATAAAAGTTACCCTCGCCAACGAGCAATTGATTCGAAGTATCAAAAAAGTACAGATAAATTTTTCAAGATATCTAATCATCGCGAAAATTAAAGCCATCAGCTCCTATTCACAAAAATCCCCGCATTAACAGTTCCGAGCAATCGGCAAAAGAGTCCAAAAAAAAGTTCAATTTCCCGGGGAAAAACTCGCAGAGCCAAGCTCTCTCGGCATTTTCTCGGAGTAAGCAGCAGCGGCGACGGCGGCGGCGGCGGCGGCGGCGGCAGTACATCGTTCTCCGCTCGGGATTTTTCCAAAACCTCGTGCTCTCGCGCACCTTTGAGAAACCTGCGCAATCTCCGCTTTCCTCCTCCGTGCCGGTAAAGCGCACACACGTACGCACCACACAGTCAGCCGGCTGAATTACGAGAGAGAAATCTTCGAACCCACCACGGAGAGAGAGAGAGAGAGAGGGCGCCCGGAAAAAGGAAACTGGCCGCCTTGACTCTCGGCTCGGAATCGCGTATATATATACATATACACACTCGGGGGGAGAGAGAGAGAGAGAGGGAAAAGGGCAGTGCGTGCAGCACGTTTTCTCCTCGCGAACGCGATAATTCCTGAAAATTGGCTCGGCGCACGGCATGCGCCGATAAAGAAAAATCGATCCGTGGGTGTAGGTCCCCCCCCCCCCCACCCGAGCCCCTCTCGCGTATTGCACTTTGGGCGAGCTTGCACACGCACCCGCCTAGCTCTCTCTCCGCGGCCTTCTATATCTATCCCTCGCTCTCTCTCTCTCTCGTGGTATTTGCGGATGCCGCGCGGCCCGAGGAGCGCGGCGCGCGGAGTCGCTCTCCATCGTGACCGTTTTCCCGTGGCAGTGCAGGACGTTGGGATCGACCTTTGATCAAGTCTAAATACACGTTCGACGCAGGCGAATTCGCGAGGGGCAGCCGGCGAATCGCCGGGGATCGATCTTGATGAGCTATCTCGGCTGCGAGCTTTACCTTTGCCTCCTCCTTCCCTCCCCCCCCTCCTCCTCCTCCTCGGGCTGCTCCTTCTTCTTCCGCTGCTTCGTGCAGGCGCGTTCTCTCTCTGCCTCCTTTTTTTTCTCCTGCCTCATTGTTATTTAAGCGGACCTAACGATCGCGCCAAAGGTCCCGTGCGTATCATTATTTCTAGGACGGCGATCGCTGCATTTTTTTTCCATGGCGGCGGGAGAGGGTTTCTTGTCGCGAGAGAGAGAGAGAGAGAGACCGCCGCTGATGCGTGCGGTTCGAGCTCGTAATGAGGGAGAGGCGTTTGGGGAGTCTTTTTTCACCGAGGCTTTTCAGCGAGTTTTAAGCAGGCGGAAATAGTTTTGATAATCGCACGATGGTAAAATCGACTGCATTTCGGAAGAGAAAAATATTTTGTTTATTATTTAGATAGTTAGTCAGACTTCCAAGAACCGAATGCACCGTTTTACAATATGATATCCCGCATAGATTTTACAAAAATCCGAACGAAAGAAACGTTGGTCGGCAAAAAAGCAAATCCTGCGTAAACGCTAAATAAACTCTCTTCCTACTTCGGGCAGCAAATCGAGCAGTAAAACACACATCGACGACCCAAACGAAGCTCCGGCGCATCGATCAGCCCCGATTCCAAGAATCCCCGCGATCCTCCGGAAGCAGCCGACACTCTCGCAATAAAATTCCTGCGAAGAACCTCGCGGACGGGCCGCAAGAAAGCGCGCAATTATGCATAAGTTCTCGCGAGCCGCGCACTTTGTTCATCGCTGCATCGATTATCCCCGATCCTAATATCGTCGCAATCCTTTGTATACAGATATATATATATACGTATACACGCAGCCGTCCGTCGCGGCCGGCGGCCCCCCCGTTTTCGAGCTTTTTGCGGCTCGATTTTATACTTCCGAGCGCGGTCCAAGGCTGCCGCTGCTTTTTCCGCCCGTCGCGAGTATCCGCAATTACGGATAAAATCTTGGAAGAGCCTCCGCGAGATAGTCGGTAGAGAGAGGTCCTGCTGACGCGCCACGGCTCACCAGGCAGTCGCTTCTTTGTCGCCGCGCGCGGCCCGCGGACTGCTCTCTCCCCGCCGACGTTTTTTTTTCCCCGAGCGGCTTCTCCATTTGATTTTGCGGCCCCCCCTTTCTTTTTTATCCGGGATTTACGATTTTTCACGCGGCTAAGCTGCTCGCCTCTCCAGACGCTCGGAGAGGATCTCGTCTTTGCCGCCGCAGATTGCGAAAAAATGTACGTCTTGTGGATTTTGTTAGGTTTGGAGGGACTGTTATTGCGCTTCCTGGAAATCATTATTTATGGAATTAGATTATTTTGTCGTAAAAAACGTTTTGTCGTCTGTCCGCCGAAGATGGTTATGCAACGCGTATTAAGGAATACGCAAACACGCCTACGTTTCTTTGAGTTACTAAAGTTTTTATCTTCATTTCGAAATATTGCATTTTAGTTTCTTTAATGTTTGAATTTCCAATGTATTTAGAAATGAATTTTTAATGCCAAATTTAGTTGTTTAATACCAGATGAAAATCGAGTTTCGCCGGCAATTAACGTCATCATTACTGCATCAAACCGTAGCGGCTCAATTAAAGCACATCACACCTTCCGCGTCGATATGGTAAAACACACACCCGTGTCGACTTTTAGTCCGCGATTTTTTGCCCGAAGCTCGGACGAGCCTCTTCGCTTCTCGCTGCCACCTCCGCTTTTCTTCGGCGACATTGAAACGCTTCGCTCTTTGCGGCGTTCTCTCTCTCTCTCTTTTTTCTTTCTCGCGCGACCGTCGCGTCCGGGGGTATTTCCTCGTCTAGGAAATTAGCCGCGTCGACGGCCGGCTGGACAAAGAAAATTACGCTTTCCGGAGGTGACTCTTCGTCGCGCAAAGTTCAGTCATGCGAAGCAGCCGCACTCGCGATCATTCGCTCGCCGCTGCTCTTTTTACCATGCAAGGTTCCTCTCGCCACTGGACCATGCAGATTCGGCTTTGCGACTTCGCTGCCGTTTCCGAGATTCGGTACGCTGTAAACTTCTGTTGCGACGATTTTTTATGAGATGCAACGATTCGACTTACCTCCGTGAAGAATTTAAAATTTCGTAAATAATTAACTCAATAATTGTACCTATCATTCCTTAGAATAATATTAATCAGGCATTTTTACCCAAGTATACAGAAAAATCTGATATTCGAGTTAGTTAAGAACTCGAAGCTAAATCTCAGGAGTCGACCCAAGTATAGTCTTGAAACCGGCACATTTAAGGACTTTTAACCTGCCGGGCGTACATCGAGCTTTCCCGCTACTGACCCGTAAAAATTTCAAGCACACCTGCAATAAAATCAATAATCGAGCGCGAGCAGCCAAAGTCGCCGCTCGAATATTTCCCTTTCGGCGCGATGAAGCAACCGCTTACACCCACACATAATCCACCGCAGAGCTCGGCGCGCGACACGCGCAATCGCGCGGTTTCCTCTCTCTCTCTCTCTCTCTCTCTCTCTAGGTTTTCACTCTTTTTTTCAGGCGCGCTTCGACGCCCCCCCACGACGGGGGGGCTGGTCTCTCTTTATCGGCGAGGCGCTCGCGCGGAACAAAAGCAATGGCAATTTCATTACGGCCGCCGCCACCGCCGCCGCCACTTATACTTTTTTCTCTCGCTCTGCTTTTCCCCGATCGAGGTGGTCGTCGTCGTCGCGCGACGAAAATCGTTGCAGTGGGCGGTGTTTTCGCCGGAATCGAAGAGCGGCTGTGCGAAAAGCGGCGGCGGCCGCCTTTTTTTTCGGGAGGAGGACTACGAGCCGAGAGGCGCTCTTTTTGCGCGTGCGAGCCGATTTCTGTGTATAATGCCGGGGGATTATTGGCTTTTATTAGACGGCTCTCTGCGTGTTTCGAGGGAATGTTTTTCTGAAATATCGCCCAGCTGATTAGTTTTAAGGCAATTGCCGGCCTTTTTTTATGCCGCCTCCGTTCTAACTAATACTTGTACTTTTTTATCTATACTTTTTTGTTAAACAAAGTTAATGTATTTTATTTATTTGATTACTGATAGTTTATCTTTGAAAGGTATTACGCGACCAGATGTTATAAACAATATTTTATCAATTTGTTAATAATCATCATTACACACAGACCAAAGGAATCACTTACAAGCGGATAGCCCATTACATCACTCAGGACTCAGACTCTACACGAGCGTTTAGCAAATAAATAAGTGGAAAAAAAATGTCAATAGGGGTATAGATAAGAGGGCTAGGAATGCACCATAACTCTGAATTCGATCTACATCTCGATCGACCTCGATGGACCCTGTTTTCAGCGTAGGTAAAGGGCGACGTAAGTAACTCGCCCTTATCGACAATTGATTATCAAGCTTGATTAGGGCACGACCAAATTTTTTATCCGTTTACCTTTGTTACTCGAGTTTTATCTTTCTTTATACCGCGATAAGTGCATTATTAATTCTTTTCGCATTTGAGTTTTTATCCCAGCTTTTTCTGTTTTTCTTTTTTCTTTTTTAGATAAAAATAACTAATTACGCTGGAAGTCTTCCTGTGCTTCGTGAAGGGTATTTTAACGCTTTTGTAATATTCACGTCGTAAATTTTTTAAACACTTTTTCATCGAGCACACGAGAACTGTATAAACATTTCTGGTTAATAAACGACGAGCTCATTAATTTGCCTTCTTTCTCCGTGCGCGGCTTCATTCCGTCCAATCGTCCTCAAACTTCCCGCCGACGTTATCCTAAGTCGCCTTCACTCAAAAATCCTCAAACGGCGCGCATTAATATTCCCCGGTTATCGTCCGCGCTCGTAAATCGAGCCCATCTTAATAAGCCCATCGGCGAAAAATCCCGGCAGCCTTTCTATACAAGGCAGCCAATAAAGAACCGAGGCGAAGCGGCGGCGCTAATTAAGAGAGGGTCAGGTCGCGCACTCCTTATACCTCGGCGCACAAAGAACAATCATACGGCGAGCGAGCAAAGATCGTAAAGTGTAATTGATACGGTGCAGTCGCGCTATCGGCGTATGTGCGTGAGCCGACTCATCGGCGTTACGGTATCGGCCGAATGAATAGCTTAGGCCGTTTACGTGTCTCTCCTTCTTTCTCCTTGAAAGCAGCGGCGGCGGCGGCGACGGCGGCGGCTGCATCGGATCGCGTGCTAGGCGAAATATGTATACGTGCAGCCTGCAGACGACCGAATCCGAGGCCGCTCCGCCGTGCGTGCACGGCCGCGAAGGACGCGACCGTTAGGAGTAAGAGTGGCTGCTTCCTTCTTCGAGAGAGTTCAGGAGAAGTGCCCTGCCGGGAGAGAGAGATTTTAGATTGAAAATCGACGACGAGATAATATACATATATTGGCTTTCCCGCGTTTTCGCCAAAATTTCTGGACGTTTTGGCTGTGGACGAGGTTACCAGGTAGTGCGATGATAGATCAAATTTTTAACAGGTGTTTTGTTAAGATCTTTTCGGCGTTTTTTAAGATGTGACAATAACTTTAGTTCAGTATGATAAGTAAGCTTTAAAACTATACAGAAGCAATGTAACAAGAATATAAAACCGTACACTGAGAGAATAAATATAGTAAAAATTACAAATAATCTTATAAAAATGATCATACTGTCTAGTAAA
>UCOL01004450.1:0-14639 GCA_900474335.1 Ormyrus nitidulus
CAGAGTAGCGCCTCAAGAAGGGAGATGAAGTGCGCTCCGTTGCAAAGGCCGCTGAACTCTTCTCTTCTCTTTTCCCGCTCTTTCCTCTCGCGAGAGAAGGTGAGTTAAAAAGGTAAGGGACGGAACGGTAAGTTCGATGCGAGCCCGACTTATCTTAATATTCTCCTTCGCTGATCCCATTCACGAGTCGCAGACCCCCCCTCCACCGATTCTTACGTCGGCCGAAGGCTTACGTACGTCTGCCTCGGGAAATCCACAACCTGTGCTTGCCGATGCCGTCTTGAGTAGCCCCTTTTTTCCTCTCGCAAAAATAATGAAGAATTATTTTTTCCTTTGGGCTATTCTCGTTTCGGTTTGAAAGGATGAAACGGATGTGAATAAGAGAAAATAAGGGCTTTGAGGTGAGTTTTTAAGAGCGTCTTTAAATGAGTTACTTGAACAAGAATATCCGTGTTACGAGCAGATGTGTTGTAACCTATTTAAAACACGAATGTCCAACACGTTAACTGTAACAACTCGCGGAGTATTCATAAGCTGTTAAAAATTCATAATTGGGTTACAATGAACTGTTAAGAAGTTCGGAAAGATTTAGACAAGCGAATTTTAGCTTCTAACCCACTTAGAAACGAAAATCCACGAACCTCCAGATTTTATCGAAACGTTTAAGTCCTACAGTCTATATCCCAGAAGTTTTCCAACTTTCTTCGCGGCAGTCCTCCCTTAAATCTCCTACAAAGTAGGTTACATTTCAACCGGAGATATTGTTTAAGGCGTGAGCGTAAGTGTATATTTTGTCGAGAAATCACGGCCCAGGTACAAAGTGCGAGAGTCAACGTTGAATCCCGCGGCGGATCGACGCTAAATGTTTACGGGAACACTAGAAATTACAGCGGAAGCTCGCGCTCGCGCGCTCGCGGAGATGAAGTATTATCGTGCGCAGCAGTTTACAAGAGGGCTCGCCAAGTTTCAAGACGGCGAAGGGCCTCTCAGAGCCGAGCATTCGACGATCGAATTTGCGAGATTGACTGAAGAAGCGGCGTCGTCGCGACTGTTAATAAGCCGAAGCGTAATTAGGCGGGAAAAATGGCTTGATTATTCGAGCTAAATGTATGATTTGATTGGCCGTCGATCAAGCTGGAGACTTTGTGTGCGAAAGGTATTTCGAAAGAATAAATAAGCATTAACTCGTGCGAATAATTTTATGAGCTAATTAGATGTTTCAGACATTGATTAGATTCGACTGCAAGTCACGAGTAACTGATATTTTACCGTTCTTATTGCAATTAAAGTTTTTAACAAAAAATGCCTGTCTCCATTCGTTCAATGCGATAAGTTATTAAGCAACCCATTGAGCGCGGCATCAACTTTCTCAAATCAAAATTTTTGAAATTCACCGCATACTTTACGACTCAGCCGTGCCAAGCTACACACCTCGCACAGAAGTACGACCATTATAGACAATTGCTTTCTATAAGCTACAATCCCCATAAATCGGCCACGAACCTCCAACTGCACAACGCACCAAGGAATCGAGTTCGCATAATACATCAGCCCGACGGCTCTCTCTGCCGACCCTTTATCTCTCTCTCTCTCTCTCGCCAAGTCCGAGTGAACGACAAACGAACGCGAGGTCAACGGGCAATCGCGCTCGCGGATGAAATAGGTACACAAGCGGGCCCGTACACGCAAAACGTCAAGCGAGCACACAGCGAAATGTGGGCCACGGCGCCGCGAGTCGCTGCGATCGTTCGATTATCGGAGATCGCGGATAACTCGCCGGCGAGTTTAACGCAGCGACTGTCGGGAGGGGGGGGGGGGGGAGGGCAAGTCGGACGCGCGGATTTAGCGCGATTGATTTTTTATCTCGATTGCATTGAATTCCTCGGTTCGCTTTTCGAAAATTCCTCCTCCGCCGCTTTGAGGCGGAGACTACTCCGCCGGGGATGATTACTTTTTACGGGTTTTTCTCTTGAAAAGCGATGCGCGCCACTCGGGTAATAAAACGACTTTGCCAGATATCCATCTCATCAGATATGTGTAAATAAAGTTCGAAGTCTAGAGCGAAATTAAATTACGAGACCCCATCGATCGAGCGGAGTTAAACGTTGCCTCGTGTCTTTCACGTTGAATTTAAAGATCTAAAGTTTCGAAAGGCGCGGCGATTTCGGAAAGAGGAGAGTTTTTTAAGTAGATTTTTTATGGTACTTGACGTTTGAAATTTTAGATCGGCTATTTAACGATTCAATTAATTTTATCATTTTTTTTTTTTTTTTGTAAAACTGCAAATTGGCCATCAGTCCCCAAATCTATTAAAATTACATTGCATCCCCCGCGCACGGAAACTAATTAATAGTCAGGGAGGATCCGAACGTCTCTCGAAAATTCCGCAAAGCGCATCTCCCGCCGATCGACGACCAAAAAAAAAAAAAACTTGATCGCCCGAACAAGCCACCAAAGCCGACCAAAGCACGCAAGATCTATGGGGCGATACCGGCCAGCAAAAACAGGTTTGGCTATGCGTCAATGGCTATCGGGCTTCGCTCCCAGCCATTAATAATTTCGACATTTTTAGCCCAGTTTCTTCTCGCGAGGCGATCGACTAAAATTCGACCACCGGCGGAGCAATAAAACGCGCGTCGATTCGGTAGCAGCTCCGACGGTGACTCTCTCTCTCCCCGTCAAAGCGAGCACGCATCGCCGCGATGCGCGATTCGCCCTGATTATATCCTTAATTATCGGGCACGTTAGCCGCGGGGATACGAGCCTGGAATGCAGTAGCCGAGGCCAATCAGCGATACTTTATCTCGCTTTGCCTTCCTTTTCGCGATAGCCGCGGCGCGCCGTCCTACAAATTCTCCGAGATCTCTCTGTGTGCGTCTGTGTGTGTGTGTGTGTCTTTGCTCTTGTTTTACGAGGGCCGCTCTCGTTAGCGAGATCGATTAAAGATAATCCCCGTGTAATACTGATACTCGGACGTAATATGAGGATTTGAAGTAAAGAAAGCGCTTGCTTGGATTTCGCAAAGGTGGGAGACTTAATGAAACGGAAAGGCTCGACGGTGACTTGGATTTTCGTGATTGCAGGTTGGGCGTTTAAAAATTGTTTTCTAGTTCGTTTCCTTTACAGGCATCGGTTAATGAAAGTTTATGGATTTCTTGTGTGTGATTAGATCTTGGAAACGGTGAGATTCTGAGAAAAGTGAGAAACGGAAATATAAAATGGATTTCATCTGTGGAATTTACATCATAATCGGTACCGTTTTGCTTCTAGATTTCTAAATTATCCGGACGATTTTACATGGGTTTAAATTATCTCGTTAAAGTGTTTCGATAAATATGATAACAATTTTTATCCCTATTTTTTCAATTGAACCGCTCCGCTCGTTGAAATCTGCAGACTCTTGTAGTTTAGATAAGCGAATCTTTGACGTCTAATTTTACAAAAAATTCACGATTTCCCGCCGCGTTTTACATTTAATTTCCATTTCCAGCAACTCAAAGCACAAAATTTCGCCGCGCAATCAAATGAAAATCAACGTATATCCCCGTCCTTCCCTTGAAAGGACTTTCTCCGTAATCCCTCTTTACGCGCATCTCAATTCAGGGCTCTGCACCCAAGAAAAACGCGGAAACCTCAGCTGATTATTCCCGCCGTCCGACTAAAGCTCGGCCCCGCTGATAAACGCGTCGCTCGTCGATATACGAGTGGCACTTTACAGCTGCGGCGCGACCGCGAAATACGCGGATTAGCGGCGCGTCCGATCGATCGATCGGCTACTCTTTTTTTATACTCCCCGCGCGCGACGCTCGCAATCAATTAATTCTGTTTCATTAGACTCTGCGGCGCGCTCGCCGTGCTTAGCTTTTCATTAATTAAAAGCGCCTGCAGCCCCCGGGGGACCGAGAGGGGGAGAGAGAGAGAGAGAGAGACTTTTGCGGGCGCGCGGCACGGCCAGGGTTAAGCGGGAACGAGATTAATTAAGTGCCGACTGCGCCTTTGATTTAGCTGCGCGGACAACTTTCTAAACTCAAAATTTACTTGCGAGCTCTCCGCAGCCGGAGAGTGATTTCTTTGTTTTTCACGCTCTGCTGACGTGTCACGGTGATAGTAGCGTCGACTTTTGGATTTATCAGTCTTTTTCATGAGCGTCGATGCATCGCTGTCGAACTGCGCAACTGTAATTTATTACTTACGGGGTTCGGGACGTATGTGCTTCGTATGCAAGTTTGTTTGCAGCTACGTTTCTTGAAATCAATTCCATTAGTAGCCTTCTTTTTATACGTTATTTCATTCAGGGTTGAAAAGTGACCCGCATATTAGATTGCAGGTTAGCTGGAAGATGATTTATTGCCACTTTTGTAGGTTTCTAAAATTATGTCCCTTATACTGATTCCAAAAATAAGTCTATACTATTGTATGTAATAGCAGAAAATATGATTAATGTAGCATCGCTCATCTTGGCCACTGATCCTCTAAAAATACTATTTCCAATCCACTTAGAACTTGCAGCAGCACAAAACAAGCATCAACATTCCCCAGTATTCGAAGCATCCGCATTTAAAACAAAGCGCACACAAATCAGGCGCCGATAATCCGGCTAAAAATTGAATCGTCAAGTCTCTCTTTCTCACTGGCCGCTGCAGTCGGCAGCAAAAAATAGCCCCCACTGGCGGTGTTTAATGGAGGCCGGGGCGACGAACGGACGACCGCCATCGATCGCCCCATTGTCTCGCTCTCTCGCGCTTTTTCAAGCGGCGATCGCCCGGATTGACTTCGATAACGGCGGGAAATTAGAGTGAGCCGCACGCACGCGAGGGTATCCATCAGCTGCTCCCGGGGCCCTTTTTGTCCCTGTCCCAGCTCTCCCTCTCTCTTCTTCTTCCCGTTACTTCTTGTGCCTCCTTTTTTTCTGAGGGATCGCGCTCGTTTTTTAGACGCGGCGCTTTGCGTCGCTCCGCGAGGCTGGCTCGGGGTATTTCGAATGCTCTTGCAGGTTGTTCGGGCTTTTGTTCGACTTGTTATAAGATTTCAGAGCATTTTTTCCGGGGACATGGGAAAACGAGTGATTCTGGCTTTTTATTTTCTAAAGTGGTAATAACGAAAGCATTTCTTGTTTCGAAAGAGAAATTCCAATGTTTTTCTAGGCTAGGGATGCATTGTTTTTGAAACAATATAGAAGATGTATTTTTATAAAATATTTTTTAATATTTACCAATTCATCCCAGTTTTTATAAAAAAAAAACAATATATTTTATTACAATGTTTCAAAAAACAACACTTTTGTTAGCGATTGAAGTGAGCAATTATGAGACAATTTAATAATAGTGCTACACCCAGAATAATCAATCAGACATCTCTCCGTAAGAGAAACCGCTAAATGCAATTTATTTCCACGCCGCATTGAATCACTAATAATTTTACTAAACCGTTAATCCCCAACTCACCAAACCGATAAGAAAATTCGAAAAGGCACCTTACAGCTCCCCGCGAAAGTGAGCCTCTCCGCGCCTTTTCCTCCCAGCCTATCTCAGCCCAATTTGTCACCGTTAATTACCGAGATATTTCAAATCCCCATTACAATCAATAAAAAAGCCGCCGGCGCGATTAGAGCCCCCGCTCTCCTCAAAAAAGCCAAGCAGGAAAAACAGTCACGGAGTCACGCTATGCTCTCTCTCACGGCCATTTATATAAAGCCATTACAAGCCGCGCGGCTCGATCGCGTATAGGATTTCAGCCGGGGAGATCGAGTCCGCATTCATCGTCGAAGGATCTCGCGGCGGAGAGGCCGACAAAAGCCATTTATATATCGCCGAGTGTGTCCCGGACACACGTCGCGAGTGGCGTCAATGCGGCTCCGCTAAACTTTCACTGCTCGGGTATACAGACGACGCGCGACGGCTTAATGACTCGGTCCTTGCGTATGGCTCTGCCGGAGTCGCGAGGGTAATTGAGAAAAGTCGAAGAGGTAATTGTGAGATTTAGCGATACACGGCTCGATGCCCGAGCCGCGTGTCCTATTAGCTGCCGCCGCGGTTTCTTTTCCCGAGCGTCGGCCGTAATAGCGAGATTTTATCGGCATCTTGTTCAATGCGAAATCACTTTTAAAGGCATTTTTCCGTGCGCGGCGGGGAAAAGTGTTGCGCTATCTTAATTGCATCTAAACTTCGTTTATTCGACGTAATTGTCTGGTGGGTATTTGCAGAATTGAATAATTCCCTATTGTCGGGGCTTTTTATCATTCAGCTGGCGGGGCTTAGAAATCAAATCCCATTGTATCGGACTTTAATTCAAGATGATTTATATTAAAAATCACTTCCCACTGTATTAAGCCGAAAAATAACGAGAAGCACTAACCGAGCTAAAAAAAAAACAACAAAGCGCATTTCCCAGCCGATCGGCGCCGCAAAAATCAATTCCCCGCGCAATTGTCCGCGCGCGAGCAAACAGTTAATTTCCGCGTAATCTCCCCCCAATTTCCAGGGAGTCGTCGGAAAGCGCGTAAAATTCGCAATAAACGCCGGAATCCGTCTAGGCCGCCGTGCGCGCGCACACACACATTTTCCCGCATCGGAGGGGGCGGCCTCACACCAGCCGCCGCGGCCCGAAGTCAAGGAATGGGTAAGCACGCGGAGGAAAGTTAACCCGAAGAGCAATTTCGAGAGTTTCGGGATTTCGTTTGAAATGCCCCCGAGTCCGCAATGCCTTTCAATGTGGTTCAAGTGCGCGGATTTCTGCGCGCGCCTCCCCCACGGTCGTGTCTTTTTTTTTTCGCTGCCGCCTCTTTACATTCCTCCGAGGAAGCCGCTGGCTATCTTACTTACTTTATCTCTTTTGAATCTTTTCACCTTTTACCCAATTTTTCTTTCTCTCTCTCTGCCTTTTGCCGAGGTTTTAAGTTTCCCCCCTCCGCGCCCGCCTTTATCGCGTTATAAATTGTCTTTTACAATTCGCTTCCCTTATCCACTTTTTCCAGGCCCTCCTTTTGCTGTATTACCGTTAGCTCGCCGCGTAATCGTTTTAATAACCTCCCCGTTAAAGCTGATTTTACGGCTTGTGAATCTTTTAAATTTTTCTTTATTTTGAGAAAATGCTAAATTCAGAGGAATCTGGCTTCGACTGAATCCGTATTGAGCAACAATTCCGTTCCGATTTCTTTTCAAAGATCGAATGGCTGTTTAAAAAGTTTTCTCTAATATAGCGAATTTATACTCGACGGGAGGAAACTCTAGTAAACGTTAAATCAGAAGCTGAACTTTTTGATTAAGAAAGGAGAGGAAAGAAATTGCGTTGCATTGAAATCTTTGGTCCGTACTAAAGCTCAAAGCATTCATTCAAATCTAATATTGTATAATACGAGAGCGCATTCCGACTTCGATTTTCGATTCCATTCTTCTTCGCAAGCTGCTTTAGTACCTACGTTGCTGGTGAAATAGTTATTACTCCTCTACTCGGAATAATTTGATACCGCGTAAATGAAAATAAGTCCTTCAAAGCTCTCACTGCCAATGAGTTTCAAAGAAGATGTTCTCTAATTTTCATGTAATACTTAAATTCGAGCTTCTTTTTCGTAATAATAAGCAAATATTATAATGCTGCGGTTGTTTATTCCCTCCGTTTCCGCATTCATGGAAAAACGCAAAGGCGATTTTATTCGTCAATATTTGTCCTCTGATAAACAGGCGTAATCGAAGCTTTTATTTCCAGCGCCTATATAACTTGAAAATAAAAACAGAAGGCCGCATTACTCGCGCGTCGAGGCAAAAAATTTTACATTTAGATCCCAATAATGATATCGCCGACGTCCAATAGCATATTCATCTGTCTCGCCTCGTTGCGACAAACCGGCGACGCAGTTCACCGCCATTCGAAAATTGTCACTCACAGAGGCGCACACATCTCTTTCATTTATTAATTCCATCTAGCCAGTGCCCCGACTGACACGTCCGCCCATCTGCATTCTCCGATTCCGCTCTCTCTCCGACTTGAAACTAGTTCGCCGGGCCGCGCGACGTTATATCGATAAAGTCCGGCGAGCCCGAAGCAGCGAGGATTAAAGCGGAGCGCTTTTTGCAGCGCGCGCCGAGTGAGTGAGAGAGAGAGAGAGAGTAAATAAAGCGCGCTTAAAGCCTGATACATTAGTCCGCCGGCGTTCAATTAGCCGAACAAAGATAAATCACGGGCATGCTAATCGCGCTCTCTATGCGCCGCGACGTCGATCTGATACGCGGCGAAGGAGCTGCTGGCTCCCGTGTCGTTTTGAGGCAGGGGAAAAAAATTTTTAATTCAATCTCGTTATTCGCCGAGAGGGATATGTAGCGCCTAATTCGAGTATGTTAATTGATACTTAAATAAATATATGCAGGCGGCGCGGCGGCTTAATCTTGGCGAGCTTCAAGCGTCTTCCGCGAGGAGAGAAGCGAGTTGCTAAACCGCTTAAGAGGCGATTTGTTTTCTAAACGTTTAGACTTTTAAATTTGCAGTTGCTCAAATGAAAAACCAGTATTATATTTTATGTCTAATTTAAGGATCTTTTTTTTTATTTAAAATCCGTACATTTTCATACTAATTAGCGAATAAGCGTGTATTTCAATGTTTTTTAAACGATTATTACGTAAAATCCGAACTCGAGCATTATTCATCCGCGCAGGTGCAATTCCCAAGAATAATTGACTTCCTAAAACGACGCCCGCGGCGCTGTTTACCCTTTTTCCGCATTGATATGCTGTACAAACGCCCATTTGCATGGGCGATATTCAAGTATAAGAGAATGGCTCCGTCCCGTTACGAGCCACATTGAACAGTGAAATGAAACGAAAATAAGTGTAAGCGGGAGCGCGAAATAATTTCTTTACTCGTCCCTCGTCGCGGTGATTTCGATCTGAACAACAGGCGGCCAGCCGTCAATCACGGTGGGACGGCAACCGGTCGGAGCGGGCGATGCATTAAGCGCACTTGTTCGAGTATAATTAGAGCGCTTTCCTCGCAAATAAACAAAGAGGCGTGTTTTTACGTGCGGACGCGGGTAAATACGAGTATCGTTTACTTTTGACGTGGTGAAGCTTTCGTTTACCAGCAGGCGATTTCTCGTTCTGGTTTTGGAGATTATTTTTTTTGGAGATTAAAGGACAGTATTGTGGTTAATGTGACGTTGAAGACTTCCATTTGACTGCTGGTTTTCATATTTTCATTATTCAAATAAGTAAATGATAAAATTATTTAATTTTTTAACCAATTCTGGATGTGGTGCATTGAAATTTAATGATTTTTGTTTTGAAAGCGGTCTTTGCGATATGGTATGCAAATTAGTAATTTTCAGAAATCAGGTTATTTACATAATAACACAATAACAAGAACAATTACAGTGCATTGGTTTCGTGCATTGATGAAGCCCTCAGTAATTTGTGTATGTAAATTCAATTGTTAAATCAAAAACCTTATGTAAATATTTTAGTAAAAATAAAATTATTAAACACTTCTCCAATTTCCTTCGTTAAAAGAAACCGACTTATTTTCCCTGTCCAAGCACATAAAACATCCATTTAACAGTGCAAAAATATCATCGAAATCCGGGCATGCTGCTTACGTATGTTCCTCCCTCCGCAATGCACCGCTCGCGCAGACTTTCTCCAAAGGTGTCACCGCGCAACTCGAAGCCTGCGATCCCCGCGATTTTATCCCGCGGAAAAACGAGAGGAGCGCGCGCTTAATTAACCGTCCACGCCCCCCGCACAATTTCGTAACTCGTGCAAATTGATTTTTATTTCGACGGGAATTACGCGGCCCGGGCCCGAGTCGTGCTTTTTCCACGGCCGAAGCGTAAATTCTTCCGTTAAATTGTTTACGACGTAACGCGAGGGCTTTTAGCGCGGGCATAAATTAACATGTGCTTAATGAAGGGGCATATGTACGTAGCCGCCTGGTTCATTATTCATTCGGGATATTGATACAGAGCAAACTAGTTGTTCGCGTACGGATGTCTATAATTAAATTATGCCACAATATGCATAACCGCTGCTCTGCGCCGTGTTTGATTTTCTTCAAATTAGCTTAAAAAATTAAGGGAACTGGTGTATTAAGTGATTTCGTACAGCTTGTTTTCAATCTTAAGTTCCGCGAGCGCTTATCGGGAATTCTTTGGAGCAACCCATTTCATGTAAGCACTTCAAAAGTACTTACGCGCGTTATTAACTTTAATCGATTATGGATTTTATTATAGAGTTTGTCAAGTCTGAAATTATTTAAGGATTTTTGCTTAATTTTTTACAAGTTATATTTTAAAGTATTTTAAAACGATAAGACACTAGAATACATGTATCAAATCTTAAACTGATTTATTTTAACTTTGATATTATGTTCTTGTAGACCACATTAAACAAAGACAGAGTTGAGTTGTGCAAAGTTATTTTAGCATTGTTCTCAGGCAGTTTAAAACAAGTTCTAAATTAGGTACATTAATTACATTATACTAATATTGTGTTTCAATATTATCATTTAACATTAAAATTTATGAATTCTTTTTTTGGAATATAAAACGATTTTAGCAGGAACAAATTTAATTCAATAAAGGAAATATTAATAAAATAATTCAAAGGTAACAGTGAGAGACTCCTTACATAAATTATGATATGTATATATAACAAATTATATTTTAAAGCAGAATTTCACGTTATTTTTAATATCACTGCAGATTTAAAAATACGACGCATTTCGAGCGTGTGTGCATTACCATTTTAGTTTCGTCGGAGGTAACTACGCTGTTTTTATGCAGAAAAAAAGTTTTCTCGCATTAAATCAATGTCAGCAAGTGTCGACTTTACTACTTCTTACGGCTCTTTATATATAAAACATGCAGTAAGTTTTTAACGCGGCCCTTATGGGAATCTTCAGTCGTCGACATTTTATTTTTCTTCTATTATTTATGACCGTAATTTTTACTTTGCAACTTCTTATGACCAACCTAAAATTTCACCACACCTTTTCCTTTTCTTTTCAAATGTTACGATATTCTTAACGAAAACTGACTAAACTATAACATCAGGTTTTTTTTATCATGAAAACCAAATTCTCCCGAAAACCGAAGCCCCACCCCTTCCCGCTCTAACTTTCCACACGAAAACCGAGCCCACACAATACCGCCTTGGCGCGTCCGCAGAAAAAGCCGGAGCGAGCAGACGTCCAGCCGGAAAAAAGAAGAAAGGAATCTCGAAAACAGGTTCAACTCCTCCTCCTTTCCTCTCTCTCTCCCTCCGGGTGCACGTGTTTTCGATTCGTCCCGACAAAACAGCGAGGCGCGTGCGCGAGCGCGAAATCGTAAATTAACCCGATCGCGCCGACGAGCAAAAACGAGCGGAGGAGAGGCTGCGGAGGAAGGCGGAGGATGATGAGCCCGGCCTGAGCAAATACTTCGCGCGCGGCGAGGAATTTGATTTTATGTTTTAATAGGGGCCCGAGTAAGTATAGGAGCTTTCGGGCGATGTTCTTGGTCCGGAGACGGGGAAGTTCGGGGAGGTGTTGGGAAGTCATTGTTGGAGGGAGAAAATTAGAGCGAGAAAACTATTTTCGGTTGAAAAATTAGCTAACTATAGGGTCTGCGTGTTTTGTGTACGTAGGAATGATGATTTAATGGAATAAATTGTCGAAATTGGTTTTTGGCAATTCCGTTTTGGCATTACAATAACCCGGTAATAAAGCGGTGAATTTCAAATGAATTTTAATTTAATTAATTTTGAAATTGGGGCTGCTTTGCAAATTATAATTTGATGAAGTTGATTGAATTTTGTGATCCCCGTGTCTATGAATGTGAAGATTATTGGAATGTGAAGTTAATTTTAAAATAAGGTTATTCAGATACGTTTCTCTCTTTATTATAATAACAGAAATTAAAGAAAGTCTTTCTGAAAGCGGATCTGTTACATTATATGTTATTTGTAAAATGTTGGAAAGATATAATTATTCTTGTCTGACTTATCCAGACTGTGACTACTTTCGAAGCAGGAAATCTTTTTAACAGTTTCCTCATAAATTGTTGTTACTTACCAAGTATCAACTCCTGTTTACAGTTATAAAAGCTAATTGGGCTTACCTAAAACATAAAATATAATATCCTTTTAGAATAAAATGTATTGAAAAATGTATTAATAAACTTATGCTAATGTTAAATTTAATTCAAGCAGGCTTTTAATAATATTGCGTACTGCACATTAACAGCAACGTGATATATTTGCTAATAAAATTTTTATTTGAGAATTTACACAGCGATTGATTTTTTTCAGATGTAGACATGTTTGATTACGTGATTAAATCTGTCAGCGCGACTTTCACAGCCAGTTCGAAGAGTCGCCACATGGCTTCTCAAAGCATCTGCAAAAACATACACTTAAGACTAGAAAAAATCCTCGCTAGATTCGATTCCGCAGACAAACGGTTTCCGCAGGCTGAAACCATCGAACCTCCCGCCCTCCTTCGCTCCGCTCTGGAAGCCGGCAGTAAGCTTCGATAAAGTACGCGCTAAGTCCAGATTCTCCAGAGCAAATATTTGCGCATATAAAATTCGGCGGGAGAGGAGCGCGGCGGCGGCGGCGAACGATGATAGCGGAAGAAAAGGAGAGGAGGACTGACATCGGGGGCCGGTGCGAGAGGGGGGGGGGAGGAGGAAGGAGCATACGTCGGAAATTCTGCCAATCTAAACACACCCCGGGGAGCCGCACGTGACCGAAATACGCACGATCGCGCAGTCGTAAACTTTCGCGAGCGGCCGCTAAGCACGCGTGAGTAGCTTTCCGGCTTCTTTCGGATAAGCTCTCTCCCTCTCTCTCTCTCTCTCTCTCTCTCTTTCTCTCTCGACGGTAGAGAATGAAGCCGAGGGACTTGGAAACTCCGGAGCCTGAGTTTTTGATTTCGATGCTGCGACGGACCGATGTTTCATTACAGATAACTATTATCGCTTTTCGAGGGGAGTTGGAGCTTTTTCCGCTTTTTAACAAAGGGAGATTTTTGGGGCTGCACATTTAGTTTAAATGTAGGGGATTGTTTTTATGTACTGGAAATATATGCGATTTATAAACTATGAGTTTTTCATGTGTTTCTAATTAAATTATGTTTTACAATGGCTTTACTTCATCCTAATTATTTGTCTGTTTTACTAATATTAGTACTATCATACAGTTGCTAAGCGTAGAAAATTAGCTTTCTTGAACAAAAACTTGTTGGGGAACTTTCTAAAAAGCATTTTACAAATAAAAGCGGTATTACAAAGATGTTACAACAAAGTGTAGTACTAACTACTAACATTACCTCCATTTTTTAAATCTACTTCGAATACTAATGCAAATATTAAAATAAAAGATTCTACTCTTAAAAAATTCTCATCATTTCAAGCAATGCAAATTTTACTCTGAAATTAATTATTCCGCAAAACCATCCAACTCAATCCACCGAAAACAAACAAGGATCTTTCATCAACCGTTGAAAAAAAAAAAAAAAACACGTCCGAATTCCAGACAGACAATAGGCTGATCCCCCCGGCTCCTCTTCTGCATCTCCCTCATCTCTCGCGGCCCATATTTCTATCCGGCGGCCGGGCGCCTGCCTCGGTATGCACACACATATGATCGGCGAGCGCAGATTGCGCATCTCAATCATGGGAAACTACCGGGGCGGGAATCGGCGGCGGCCCGTCCGCGACATGTGAGGTCCGTCTGTCTGGCCTTCGCCTCCTGAAAGCGCTTAATTATTTCGTGCGAGCGAACGGCTTCTTGCGGAGAGGCGGAATTTCGATGCGCCACCGGCGTTCCGCGCGTCCGGCTCTCGATTTTTATCTTTTTTTCTCTGGCGAGGGTATATGTTTAGGCTTCTAATCTGTCGGGTAATGAGGGAGGAGCGGTAACGGTGGAATATAGGAGAATCGCGTGGATGGTAATTTATAATTTACATGCCGAATCGAATGAACGCTACGGATTGCGGCTCGGATTACGGTCTGGGTATCATGTTAAAGTGATTCCTGTAAATTTTCGAAGCCGTAATTCATGCTTGCGGGTAAATGCAAATGTTGTTTATAGGTTATTTTTATCTAATTAATTTTTAACAAATACACTTATCAAGTGTAACGGTGATATAAAACATGACTGGTTTCCCGATAAATCAATAGACTTTGATTACAGCGGAGAATATTTAGAAAATTATTGTGCTTTTGTATGTCGATGATTAATTTGCAAATTTATAGGAGTTCTTGTATTACATTAGATATTTTTTAAATATTTTATTTTCAAAAGTAAAAGCGGAAATAAACGTAATCTTTTAATTCTTCTTTGGTTTGGATCACAAGTGAGCAAAAAGAATTTTTTAACAAAAAAAAACTCGAGTCATAATCCCCGAAAGCCTTTATCGGAATAATGAATTGCAAATAACCGGTGAAACTTTTCCCGATCCTTCAAAAGCTCGCTTTAAAATCAATAAAGCCGCCTTTCGTTCGCGAAAAATTCCCCGACACCATGACCCGGTTCGGCGCGACTCGCCCCAAAAAGACTCTCTCGCCAATCTCTCTCTCACTCTTTCCACCGTCACACAAGCCCCCGCGAAGCCATCCAATATATCGAAAATTCCGAGGATCCCGTCCTCAAAGCCAGGCCCAGATTGTCTCC
>UCOL01004451.1:0-14617 GCA_900474335.1 Ormyrus nitidulus
TAAATTATTTAAATTGATTACATTAATGTCAACAATAATTAATTTAAAATGATAATAATTACTTTAAATAAATAGTCCATAGGAAATCAGAGTCACATGAGACTCAGGTGAGAGTTACATATGAGACTCACCTGAGAATCACGTGAGAATTTGGCATGAGATTCACACGAGAATCAGGTGAGAATCAAGTGATTCTCATATGAGTATTTTCAGCCGGGCAAAAATAACAATTATTTTGGATATACAAATAATTGCCCTTCTTTTTTAGAAATATTAAGATTATTAATTAAATAAAATGCACGCTATCCACTTAAAGTAATGTTAAAAATACGTTGGACATTAAATTTTTAAAGAAAATGCATGGTAACATATGTTATAATTTTGTAACCGCATTAAAACAACTTTATTAATTATATTTCTCAAAATTACATTTTACTCTACAAATTGAATTTACACTAAACTACCTTAAGGTGGCTTTATCAGTGTAGCAAACCTAAAGTTATGAAAATTTTTTTTAATTATTTGTTGCGTATTCTAATCTAAAAACTTATGTGACAGGGAAAAGGGTTCTTAACATAACAAAACAAAGTATCATTTAACATATTTTGAATGGTGTAAAATTAGAAATAAATGCAAAAATAAATAAAAATGAACTAAAAATAAATGCAATTAGAAATGCTAATCTATTTTGTTTTTTTATTCAATTTTAATTTCTAAGATTTCATTACATTCCTTGTGTAATTTTAAGGAAGTATTAATATCAAAATTGGAAAATTTTCAAAATCTGGAAAGTTATATTCAATCCCTATTAAAAATATCCAGCTGAAAGTTTTGAAAGTTTTCCAATTTTGATATCGATATCTCTTCTTGAATGGAGTCAGCAATAAAATGGGGCCTTCCAAAGTAAAATTAAATGAAAAACAAAAATGATTATTATTTTTTATTGAATTTATTTTTAGTGGACAGTTTTATGTTAAAAACCCTTTTCCCTATTTTATTAGTTTTTTAAATTGGAATCTCTAAATAAACATTATAAAAAATATTCATAGCTTCAGGTCTATCAGGTCGCTGAAGCCACCTAAGTAAATTTTAATAAATAAAAAAATAAATAAATTTATAAATTAATACATTTATGTAATAAATTTTATGTCAAAGTCAAATCTTAAATAAATACTATTTTTTAATAAATAAAAATTAGAAAACTTCAAGGTTTAGTAAAAAAAAAAATTATTTTAATGAATTAATTACATTTTTAATATTTTAACACAAAACTTCTAAATCAAAGCTATGATAAATATTTTAATACTTGTAATTAGTTGAGATAATAAATAAAATTAATAAGCTTTTAAAGTACTTTATGCATTCAGATAAAAGAAATATTGCACAAAAATTGTTATTTTACAAATATAAATGTATTGGCATAAATGGCCATTTAAATTTCAATAGAATTTTTCTATTTTCAAGTTAACCTTTCAATTTTTTTTATTTTTGTTAATTTTATGATTATCATGATATAATTTTATTATATATCGTGTTAATCTTATGCTTATAATTTAGTAAATAAATACAGAATACAGATTTGTAGAATAATAACAATTAAAATTGGTTTTAAAAAGAAATTAATTGTTTTAAATTTAAAAATGAATTCAGATAAAAATACAAATACTTATTTTCAGTTTTCATCAAGTATAAATTGGTAAAGTATAAATTGGTAAACTTCCTAATTTGCTTAATGAAATTAAATGGTGAAAAAGGAAAAAAGAAATTTGTAATTTATTTTGTTTAACCCAATAATATTTTACTTACGGGAATATTTGACTTGCTGTTTTAAATAAATTTCCAATCATTTTAATGCTATTTTAGTGATTTCATAATCACCAAGTTGAACAATATCAAAATGTCTTTTTAATAGTGCTGTTAGGACCAGCTTACGACGAAGAATTGATTCAATGCAGTAATCAAGATTCAACGAATATGTTCAGACAAGTTCTTGAAGTTAGCACCGAATAACAGAATAATTCATTTGTATTTATTTAAGAAGTATGTACAGAAGGCAGAAGGCTAAAGCATAGAGGTATTATAGATAGAGTAGGCAAGCAGGGTCGAAAAATGACCCATCTGCAGGCGTATTCTCTAAGGATCTCACCGAGTGAGTTAGTGAGAAAAGATGATCTTGACCAATCAGAGAACTGCTTTAATGAGAAAATCACGATTTCAGTCGGTGAGATAGTTAGAGAATACGCCTGCAGTATAAATGTAAATAAAATATAATAGGATAATAGGAAATAGAATATTTTATTTTATAATAGGATGATAAGATAATAGGACTAGAAATTTTTAAAATTAGATTTTTAAAATTAGAAAGGAAAAGAATTCTTTTCTATCGTATGGAGTTTCCTATCTGGATATTAATTTTAGTCTAAGGTGTTTTCGCAGGAGTTATGTTTTATCGAGATTCCTTTTCTACATTTATTTGAGTTCATGGCATAGAGTCAGTTTACAACTGATTTAATAAGAGCCGAACTTTTAGAAAACAAATAAATATTTTACAATTAAATTTGATTAGTGAAAATTATTTGCTTCAAAATAAATTTCGAAAAAATTTCATTTTTTAATATTATCAATTTAAGTAATGTAAGTATTATATTTTAAATAAGTGATAACTAAAAGATATTTATTCATTTAATAAATATATTAAATAAATATATTATATTTTTTAAATTGTACATCTTTTATGTTGACGGATTAAACATGAGTTAATAATTTGTAATTTGTTTATACACTTTAGCAAGTAGATTGTAAGCAAATTTGAAATAAACTATTTATGCGTTTTATCCTATTTGCTTAAAAAATATATATTCAATTTACATCAGTTAGAGATTATATTCCAAATCAATTAAAAAAATTACTTTATGTTCAACAGGGTTTAAATGTTTATAAATCGTAGCGATTGTAAGTTTGCTAATCTAAATCTAAAGAAGTATTAATCTTTGACTATTTCTTTTAAATAATTTTTATATTTGCATCTAATTTGTATTGATTTATAATTTTAATTTTTATAGGGAATTGAATAATTTTGAACATTTATCTTATAACTTAATAATTTTATATTATCTAGTTAATTATTCAATACTTTTTAACTTTTTAATATTTTTTAAATTATATTTTCTAATAAAAATTTTTAACAACTAGTGTAGTTTTCATTAAAACTCTGAAATTTATAAATATAAAACTTTTAATTGTTCATTTATAATTGCAATTTAGTGGTCCACTAAAGTATTAACATTATTTATATACCTTTTTTTTTAAATATAATAATAACAAATTTAAAAATACTTAATTCTCAGTTATTGGAAAATTTTTGTTTTTTAATAGAATTTAAATTTATTCCTTATAATATTCAGAAGTGGATTAACTTATTAAAAGTATGAAAACTAATTGAATAATAATTGAATTTAATCCTTTTAAAGGATCTATTAAATCAAGAGATCTTTGGTTTTTTACTATCAATTTGACAATTAATAGTTGCATGTCAAGTAGCTACTAATTATTAGACCCTCGGTTCTGTAAGTTCGGTGTATTTTCTGCTATCTGAATGTAGTAATAGTAAAGTTTCTAATTCACGATTGTACAATAATTTTGCTGGTGATTTGCCTGTGGTTGTATGTTTTAACGTTCTATGCATAAACAAAAATTTTTTAATTGCATTTCGCACATCTACTCCCTGATTTTCTACAATATAAATTTTATTTTTCTTCTAAATGTTTTATAAGTCCTTTGGCAGCCTCGTTTGTAGCCAGATGGTTTGGTGTTGTATAAATGTGTTTTATACTTCATTTTTTTAAATAAGCACGACATTCATTGTTCATAAATTGGGTTCTCAAATTGGTGACCTTGTAAGAGGGCAAGCTATGCTTTACAAAAATATCTTTGAATTTCTACCACATTTCGTGCTATCATGTTCTTTACAATATAAGCTTTGGGCCATTTAGAATAGGAATCTACGAGTAATAGATATATGCGTCTTAACTAAGGTTCTGCAAAATCTGCATGAACTCTATGTTACTTGTTTTATTTTCCGGCTATCCTGTCACTACCATTCTTTTTAACATTGACAATGTTTAACCTTTTGTTGTTTCACGAGCTACTGCCTTGTAACCTAAACAAGCTATTAATAGCGTAAAGTAAAATTTTACTTTCTGTTACATAAGGTAAATATGTATATTTTCTTTCGGTATTCAAAATTTCATGCTGATTTTCATTTTTACTCGAAATTCTTGACAGTGTATGCTACGATATTATTTTTGGTGATTATGCATTTAATTTTATAATTAAACACAGTTAAAAAGTAAAACCAATTTTGCAGTCTTCATACTGTAATATGTGGTATACCATTTTTACATGAGAAAATTAGCTGTAGATATTTATTATCAGTTCTCAAAATAAATTCTCTAGCAAAGACATCATCGTAAAACTTTCTAACGCCAAAAATTATCGCAGCTTCATCAATATTAAAATAATTTTCTTGTGTTTTTGTTAAGGTAGTACTACCGAATAGTGATTTACCGTTCAGAATCTTCTGAAATTTGGCGTGTTGGTAGTTATTGTTTAAGAAAAGACTCTTAAAATTTGGCGAAGCTTTGGAGCGTGAGAAAAAAGTTATAAACATTTTAATTTCCATAAATACGCACATTTCTTTAAAACTCTTAATTGCATCAAACTGATAGTTTACAATTCGCTAAAATTTTGCAGATTGTTAGTTATGGAATAAACGAATATATCAAATGCTTGAAAGAAGGAATTCAGAGCCTGTGGGCGTAGTAATAAATAAACGAAAATCGATTTTCACGGGTCTCGCGCCATTTATTTCGAGGTTAAAATGTTGCCCGTTACTTAAAATCTCACGTACTCGTTGGACTATAGGTAAAAGGTGGTCAGTTTTAATTGTAAAGGTAAAATAAACACATAAAAATGAATAAATTGTTAATTTGTTATAAAAAATAACTAATTATCAAAATACTATCGAAGTCAAATGTGCCACTCGCTCTCCTAGTGCCGTATCGGTAGTACTACCTTAAATATTTTTATGCAAAAGCTATCAGTTTTTCTCCGTCAACATACGGTTGACTTAATATAAGTCCCTAACCCGTGTGGTGAAGCGTCGTACGTTAATATTAAAGGCAAAGAGGGGTCATAGTTAACAATTATTCGTTTCACTTCTTTTTCGCGTTTTTAAACGCTGGCTTACAACTATCGGTCCATTTAAATTTTTGGAATTATTGCACTTATACCGGTGCTACAATTTGTGCTCGATTGTTAAAGTTTTCCATAATAATTTATTTTCAAGTAGAGTCCCGGCTGAAAATACTCACCTGAGAATTCCCTAAATCTCATGTGATTTTCACGCTTTTAATGAATTTTCTTTTACTTTTGATGATTATGAAAAAAATGGAAGGAAACCGTGATATACTATATGTGTGTATGACTATTTTGTAAGAGGTTCGTAACTAACAACCCTTTTGAAAAAAATGTTTAAAAATATATATTTATTATGTTTTGTACATTTATTATAATTAATAATAGAGTAATAAGAGATTTGGGATATATACTTTCGAAAGGCGATCTAGTCCGATTGTTTCCAAACAAGGTGTTTTTTTATGTATTTTGATGCGCTGATTACGAATGTCATATTGGCTGTTGGCGAAAATTCGATTTTCATGGTGAAAATCGTGAAAACCCCATAAAAATGATGTTTTTTCGCGTTTTATGATAAAAATTGTAGATTTGATCAAAATACATCTTTTTTGTCCTTTGAAACAATACGATGAAGAAAAGTAACCTAAACCATGCGGGTCGTTGATCAAAGAGAGAGCGTAAATGTGTTAAATGTACCCACTCTCTGCGTTAGCTCGGATCAACAGCGTGGTGGGTAAAATGATTCCGTGTGTGTGTGTGTGTGTAAAAAAAAGTAAAAGAAAATTATATTAATTAATTCGCATGTCCAGGGTAACATTTTAATATCTTTAAGCAGTCAAATCCTTAAAAAAAAATAACCCGAAATACCTCAACCCCTTTTTCTACCTAACAAGAGTTTTCCTTCCATCATTAAAGAAATAATGTTGATATTTGTTGTGATAAAAACTGGATAATTCTCAAAATTTTCTATAGCCTCGTTAATAAAGATACATATGAAACATTGAAGATCGTTTTTGTACCGCCGTTATGTGCTTGAAAAAAGTAACCCCGACCCCCTCTATGCCTAGAAAGTTTTCTCCAGGTTTATTTGTATGGGTTTTCACGATTTTCACCATGAAAATCGGATTTCCGCCAAGTTACTATGATATTCGTCATCAATGCATCAAAATGCATAAAATTTACCTTGTTTGAAAACGATCGGATGAAAACAAAAAATGTTAAACGCGAAAAACCTTTATTTTTATGGGTTTTTCACGATTTTCACGATGAAAATTGAATTTTCGACAACAGCCAATATGATATTCGTAATCAGCGCATCAAAATACATAAAAAAAAACCTGTTTGGAAACAATCGGACTAGGTCGGCTTTCAGAAGTACACCCAAGATTTGTATCATGGAAAATATAATTTTTTTGCCTAGCGGGCCGAAAGTACTACTTTCCCTCCGGGAACGTTGTATTTTCGTCCTCGCTAGACAAAATGTATATACGCTCCACAGGAGGTAAAATGGCAAGCCCATAGCACGTGTAAATTAACACCCGAGCCGAAGGCGAGGTGTCAATTTACACGTGCTATGAGCTTACCAATACTTCACAGATGCGTAATATACTATTATTTTTACGGTACTAGTGACATCATGCACGCTACGCGCGCTTAATTTATAATACTGTCAAATTTTAAAACTCAAATAATATGAAATATAGTATAATAGTAATTGTTTCATAACATTCTCTATGAGAAAGCATTGTATCAAAATCAGATGGCAGCGTTTTTCATCTCTGGTGCATAGAATTTGAATAATGCTAAATTAGAAATTTAAAAAATTAAGCCAATCAGAACGTGCATCAGCTCGAAAAGACAAGGGATATTATAAAGTATAGCTCGTCTCCAGGACTCTCGCGACTTCGAGCTGAGACGTGCTCTAATTGGCAACATCTTTTACTTTTAAATTGAAGATTATTCAAAATCTATGTACCAGAGTGAAAATTGTACAGTCATTTTAGTCATAAATTTTCACGCTCCAT
The DNA here is from genome assembly GCA_900474335.1 of Ormyrus nitidulus. NCBI lineage: Eukaryota > Metazoa > Arthropoda > Insecta > Hymenoptera > Ormyridae > Ormyrus > Ormyrus nitidulus. The sequence continues at coordinate 7,221 of UCOL01004451.1, forward strand.
CTTGTCCTGAAATACACACATTTTCTAAACGCTCTGAATAATCATTAATTAATTTCTTATACACCAATAAAATGGTACAAGTAATTTTTAATACATGCTTCAAAAAAGATTTCATTTCCTAGGACTACACATTTTCACTGGGCTTGTAGCTATAGATATAGCTAATCGGTACTTATTATCCCTTCAAATTTAAAAATCGTTTGCCGAACCAAAGCCCAGTAAAAATGTGTATTCCTAGGAAATGAAATCTTTTTTTAAGTATGCACTAGCAAAAAAACTCGCTCGCTTGATTCTTCCATAAATCGACAGCGCAAAATTTTACATCCGAATATGGATTGAAAAATTTGAATAAAAAGTATGGGTTTCTATTTAAAATTTTAAAGTTGAATTGACCTTGAAAACTGTCGTTGAAAAATTCGTTTTTTGAAAGCCTACTATAACTTTTTCATTTAGCTTTTTTGATAGGATTTCATCCTGCAAAGTTATCGGGAGGTTCGGGCCTTTTTGGGACACCTTGTATATATATAACCAAATGAAATAAAAAATTTTTTACTTTTGTCAAAAAAGTTTCGTGTACCAATAACGGTTATTATCAAGTATACAATTACAATACAATTTTCTCACTTACCAAGACTTCTTTTGTTCATTTTTTTTATAGCACAGTCAACATTTTATAATGTCTAAGAGTTGCACCTTACTCAATATTCTGATAGTACCTTATGAAGATAATATTTTTATAACTATTTTATATGTTTCGTGCGAATATTATAATGGAAAGATAACTATGTTCCAATTTTTTCGAAAACAAAATGGGAAGGCCCGAATGAAAAAATACTATACTACTTTCTCATTCAAAATTTTTTTGTGAGTACTTTGGATACTAACAAACATCTTCACGTATGGATATAAAAAAAATCTAAATTTTTTCCTGAAAAAAAATTCAAAAATGATGACAGAATTTCTTTTTATAACAATAGGTTAGACCATTGCATTCAACATGCCGAAAGATACCATTAAATAAATTTTCAGCTCTCTATGATTTTTTTAAGTCTAGGTTGAAATTTCACCGGTGTCCCCCCTCCCCCACCCCCCTTAAGGAGTTAATTTTACCTACAGAGAGTAACTTTAACGTTTAGAAATTAAAAAATAAATCTAATAATCAGCTTAAAAATATTAGGTAGTGCTTATTATTTTAACCAGAAGGACTGCTTATTTTCTACCAGAGTAGTAGTGGTATGAGGAAGGTTTTGAAGGAATGATCCCCTGGACTCGGTTTTGGAAAAATTTTTTTTTTTTTCGGCGACGTTTCGACCAACGATCATTGGTCTTTTTCAAGCTTTATGTTAACAGTTAACACGTCAACACGAAAGTCCTGGATTGAAAATACTTAGGACTCATAGACAAGGCTCGCCGCTAATCGAAATTTACAAGTGAAGCATCCTTCACATTAAATCTGTTAACATAAAGCTTGAAAAAGACTACTGGCCGTTGGCCGAAACGTCGGCGAAAAGGAAAGAAATTTTTTTCCAAAATCAAGTCCAGGTGATCATTCCTTCAAAACCCACATAAATTTAAAAATCTTATAAGTGATTAAATTAATGGGAAAAAAAAAATCAAAAAACGAAGATAATATTTAATGTAAATTGATTTTTAACGTCTTCTCTGTATAGTATCTATAAAATATTCAAAAATATTGTTTATTGCGTTTTTGTTGATTTCTTCAAAGCATAATAGTAGTACTGATTCAATTAACTAATTTTCTTTTATAGTAAAAGTTGTACAAACTTACCTAGCTTCTTTAATTGGTAAGAAATGTGCGGCTGCAGGGTCACAGTTGAGGCGCAAACTATTGCTCCGTCAGTCAAACCATCTCTAATAGCAATATAAGCTTGTTCCAATGCTGCTGCAGAGCCCGAACTATCATCTTCTACGAAATAACTCATTCCATTAAGACCAAGAAAAAAGGAAATACGATTTGGCATCATCGCTTTACTGCCACCCATTATACCGAAGCCAGTACGCTGTAACATAGAATGCTCTAAAGTTAAATTGGTTGTTTAAACTTAAAATTATTAAATATTTGGCAATTGTTTAAAAAACTTAGTAAATTAGAACGAATTAGGCAAACAGATTTAATTAGAATTGAATGAGCGAGGAAAAAAATTATTCAAGTTTAAAATTAAATTTAATTGATTTTAAATTTGAAATTGATTGATTTGAACATTATAAAAATAAAGTAGTTTCATTATTATCAAAATTCTGTTCATGCAATCAAATAAATTATTATCTATTATGACATAACTGAAATGCTGCTTTTTTGTTTTCATTTTTTACATTTTTAAAAAGTAATGAATTCAAGGATTTGTTTTCTTAAACACGGAACAAGGCTAGAGAGATGTGCTATATACTGTATGTATTATATAGTTTATTAACATGTGGAAAATAATATTCGCGTGCGACAATAGAACATTTCGATACAAGTTCACAAAATACGTGATTCACGGTGAGAGCAATTTGTCACCTGAGTGTGGCGAGGACGACAGTGTACTCATGCGAGAGTGGCCGGCTATCTTTACATGCACCAAACTCTATTGCTTGACACACAGTGGACAAAATTCGATTTTTCATACATGTTCAGCGTGCGCAAAATGATAAGTTCTTTAGTAGTGAGCTGCTTAATTACCCTTTCCTCGCTACTAAAGTAACGTTGATTGCAGTACACGTTTCAGAAAGTAAACTTAATTAATTTAAAATATTTAAAAAATAAAGCTTAATGTTCTTTTTTCTATCAAAAATAATTCCAATTTAACAAAATTTTACTTAAGTGATTGTAAATTAAAGTTTATATAAGTTTAAAAAATAGAAAAAAATGTCACGAAAATTAATTTCTAATGACTTTTATTCAATAAATATGTAAATTATTCACATTCTGACGGCCGGCATTTTTTTATCGGAAAAATTAACTTTAGCAAAATTTTCCATATAAATGTTTCTAAAGTAGTAATATATGTGGGCCGATCAACAGACACCATATGTTGTTGTGCCGGCGAGCGGTGATAAAGGCAAAGTCAACATTTTCAATTCGTGAAAAAAGTTTTCTTAAGTGTTTTGAATTTTGCTGAGAAAGATTGTGGTACTTATTTTGATAAAAAATGGATAGTATATGAGAAATTGGCCGCTTTATCAACTCTGTGTAAAAGACAAATGATTTTAGGCCAATTCTAACAACAAAATCGTAGTCAGAATGTCAAAATACTTAGGAAATAATTCATCTAGTGTGTATTACAAAAAAATTGTGTCCCATTTTAGTCTGCATTTACCCTAAATTTTTACTATTTGCAGAATATGAAGGACTTTAGGACGAAGTGGACAACGGAATCGTGTTCAACACATAAAATACTTAAAAAATAATATATCTGGCAAAAAATAAACTAGTTTTATTACATGACGCCAATTAATCACGAAAAATGGAAAAAAATATGTCCACCGCAAAACGTTTTTTTAAAACCCTGTTTCGGAAAATGCTCTGTCACTGGCTTATTTTTCAATATTTTGCTATAAAAATTTTTTAAAATTTTGTTCAAATGATGTACTTTAACATTCAAAGTTTTTGATAAAGTAGCTTAAACCATATTTCTTAAATATATTCTAAAAAGAGTGCTTTTTTTGGCCCGTAAGACCATACTCCCCCCTTAAACAAAAATATTTCAACTAAACGCAAATTAAAGGAGTGGATATGGGTGAATGAGTAAATATGAGGAAATGTTACGTTTATTGTTGAGGAAAATATATCATGATGCAAAGCAACTTTACATTTGGTTTAATATTAATTAAGTTAGTTAAGATTTTAGTTAGTAAGCTACACCAGTCCTGTCAGCAGGTACCTATATCGCGGGATTTTACAGGTGTATTGCAATTTGTAATTCACTATTGTAAAAATTATTCTGGTTAATAAAGTTAAAAGTTAATTGGCGTCATCCCGGCCGTCAGAAGGCTAATTAATAATGTACTTTACCTGAACTCCTACGCTGAATACTTCTTTTTCTGATTCTGAGAAAGAAGTGGATGTGAATATTGATATATTTTTTCCTCTCAAAGTTTTAGGATTTATCCCAGCATCGATGATTGCTTCAAAAGAATTCTCCAATAATAATCTGGCTGCAGGATCCATGCGCTCAGTCAATTTAGCGTGAACTCCAAAGAAAATCCGATCGAATTTTTCCACAGCATTTATCGTTCCTAATCTTGGCGGAATTATGGAAGGTTCTGTTTTGATAAAAAAAAATCATTTGCTCAAATCGATTATTTTTATAAAATTATGCGTTATTAATTTAATACCATAAAAAGAATAACCGAATAAAAATTTCCAATCATATTATTTACATATATCACTTTTTCTTTGCTTACAAAACTGCACGTAATCACGGAAATTGTATGTATGCTTCTATTTAAATTTGAATAAGAGAAAATGAGTGAAATACATTCGAAATAAGTGAAAACGTTCACATGTTAGAATATGTAAACGATTCTGACTTTAAATACGTGAATATGCTCTTTTTTCAAAGTAGAGTTCACTTTAGTTTACATATGACCCTATTTTTTGTTAATAGACAGGTATGTAAAAAGTTAATTTATGTATAAAAAGAGTTGACAAATAAAGAAATTAGTCTAAAGACTCACTATTATTCTCATGTATTAATGAGAATATGTGTATGCGGATAAAAATGTTTCGTGATTTTGAAACAATGAAATTGTTGGTCTATGACCTGAATTTAGAGATGTGTTTGGTGATTAAATAATGTAGTTTAACTCTAAATCCTTAATAAAAAATGTGGTACTTTATAGGAATTACTTCAATAATTAATTGATCAAGAATGTAATTTTTTTAAGAATAAAAAAAAAGAGTAGATTTAACCTTCTTACGTAAATATTTTAAATATAGCCTCTTTAACTTATTATACAATTTAAAATTTTTCGATAAAAATATTTATTTTAAAATAAGAAAGGTTTTAAAAAGAAAATTATTTTTTATGATCATCAGTGTTAGTATACTTGCAACAAAGTGCTCCACCGTAAATATTGAACATTATTTGATGATGTTTATATGAAAATTTATTAATTTATTGTTTTAGTAAAAGGATTTTATAAAATCCGATATTTTGTTACCTATTAAGTTGAAAATTTAATATAAACTTAAACTTGAATCTTATGGTGATGCTATCCATTTTATTTGCCATTTATCTGTTTAGCTGTTATCAGTAAAACTCAAAATTCTTATTCACTTTTTCGTTGAATTATTTACATAACACGGTTACAATTATTAGATCCTTAAAAATTTAGTGTATTTCAAATGAAATCGCAGTTTTGAAAATTGCATCGTCATACGAATTAATGGAACATTATTTGCTTTAGCTGTACAGTTGAAGTTTTTATTTTTTATGTTTTTATAATCAGAACATTGTTTTTAATATAATAATATTAGTAAAAATATGATAAATGAAAGCTGAATTAATTGTTAGGAAAAGATGAACGAAGAGTGGGTTTTGTCCAGATCTAAGTCTGTTTTAAATAATTAATTATACACCTATATCCCATCGTCCATGTTTGTCAGTAGTACAATCTACTTTATTAAGTAAATTATTTTGAAATTCAGCAATGTTTTCAGAATTCGGCAAACAACCTGCTATTCCTGATATCACAACTCTATGGCGAGGTTTTTCTTCAGTTTTACCCGTCATTTTGTGAGTCTTGTTCAAGGTTCAGTTTCCAAGATCGTCCGTAGTTTTTTAAAATATTTTTTCCTAAACTTTTAACGGTAACACCAGTTCTCCCCTTTTTTAGGTCGAACGACTCCGCTTTGCTGTCGAAGCTCGACTGACGCGAAGCGCACAATAGACTTCACTAATATTGTAGATGAATTTCCAGGAATGGTTAGAGTGGGGAAAGCGTTATTTTAGCGTAAAATTCAGTTGAACCGCGTCGAATGTTGTGAGCTAACGTCATGCTCCTCATTAAATTTCCCATCTTGATTTTAAATCACAATCGAATTGTTCAAATGTATACGTACAAAGAATAGACACCTTAATTTTATTTGGAAATTAAAAACATTGTTAAGTTGTTAATGACTATAATTAATTTATCATTATGAGGCACTTCCCTAGTAGTCACTTAAAGTTACAAAATGGCGTCATAAGCATTTTTTGGGTTTAAAATGATCTTAAATATTTCGATTAATTTCAGTTTTCGGATAGGTAACCAGCGACAACATAATTTTACTTGTCTACCATAAAATGTTTCTCAGAGAACATCGAAAGCTTATTACATCATTTTTGAACGAGGATTTACAAGCGCATATTTATATTTTCAAAATTACTTCTAAAATTCTAAATGATATTAATCATATCCTTTTAATATATATTAAAAGGCTATGATTAATATCATTTAGAATTTTAGAATGTACAACACTATCGTATGATAGTGTTGTACATTAAAATTAGAATTTTTAAAGATCATTCGATGCAAAATTCTGAATTTTTTTAGATTTTAGCTTTGTCGTATCTTTCAGAATGCACTAACTGATGGATTTCATTCAGTGAAGACTAAAGTTTGTATATTTTATGTTAAGACTAAATTCGCATACTTACATTTTTTAATTTATTATTTTTAAACTTCAATATAGACTAATATGTACATTATGAATTTTGAAAATATTATCAATAAATAAGAAAATGTAAACGTTTTTTAATTGTAAAAGACTGATTTAACGTACTGAATTTTCAACTTTGCCAGAAATTATTTTTATTGTGAATTTTGTTTATATTTAAAACGAAGTCGTGTCCATTTTAGTTTTTTTATCCTATTTTATTATTATTATTTGATTTTCTTAAGAAAAACGTCACTTTTTTAAGAAGAATTTTTAATGCAATTTTCACTTAACTTAACTGCACCCTATTCAACGTACCTCTGCCGATGTATGTAAGATTGAGACGATTTGGTTTTGATAATGTCAGAATATGAAATATAAAAGACGTACACGATTGAAATATTTTTTATTCCCTAGATAAGTTTTGTTACTTGTTCTTAGTTGTTTATTGATTATTTTGAATAATTACGTATTAGTTACTGGGTAGGAAATGTGACAAAAATCGTTTCTTCAATGTACCAAAAATGGATTATTACAAACAATATGCTAGTACATATGTGTCTGTGCGTGCATTATTATATTTTATAAAGGTAACAATGAAATATGTTTAAAAATTGAAAATTCAATCTATTTAATTATCCAATTCAAGTATTCAATTATACTATTTAAGGTAGTTGTATACCAAGATATAGAAGTTTAAAAAAAAAATTCTTAGCAGACTTAACAATCATTTGATTACGTAAGTAATGATATA
>UCOL01004452.1:0-14607 GCA_900474335.1 Ormyrus nitidulus
GCCCCCCCCCCGGTCGAATTCTCGCTTCTTTTATACGAGATCCTCGCGGCTATTTTCGTAAGCACAAGGGACCCTCTCTCGGCTGCTGCAAAAAGCCATGGCCACTTGACCCACTTCCCTCTCCGAGCCGGAGGAAAGTAAGTATTATAGCCTCTCGTCTTTCTGAATGGCCGCGACTGACTACCCTTTTTTTCCTCCCGAAGCCCTGTCGATGCTTAATGCCGCGACTGTCAGGTTCGAGTGTATGGGCGTGTGTGGAGCTTTTGTGAGGGAGAGCTGTGCAAAAATTTAGGTGCCTCTCGTCATCTTCTATTATGCGGCTAATGTCGAGAGCGAAGAGGGAGATAAGCGCGGAAAATTTATTTGTTCGGGGATTTTGGATCCTCGAGAGGGCGGCTTGTCACGTGAGATACGGCTTTTTCTCATTCGCCGCGCTACAAAGTATTACAAAAATTTCGAGGATTCAAGGAGACTTCGGAGACGCGGCTCAGATGTGGAAATATACCGCGAAAGCTGCTTCCTTCGGAGGAACGAATCGGAATATTCAATTGATAAGATATTTGTTGGGAATTCGGAGAAATTCTAGGAAAACTTTTATTAGCATATCCGTGTCCTTGAATTGAAAGGAGGAGCAGCTAGGAGGATTGAAAGATATTTTGAGATAAAAATAGAATTACGCGTGAATTTCATGATAATTACTGCCCTTGACATTTAATTGTCCCGCTATTATTTAAACAATTACGAGATACTGGATAATTTGCGCAAAATTACAAAAAGATGTTTAACAGAAATTTTGTTAAAACATATTATGAAGATAATATGCTACACAAGGGGCTCAGAAAAGTGGAGGATTATTTTTGCGAGAATTTTCTTTCTTAATTTTTTCAGAGATTGCGAGGACTAATGAGGAGACATGTATTTTCAGGTTTACTTGTGTAAGCCGTTGAAGCACCTGTATATAACGCTGAAAGCGATGATGAAGCGTGCAGAAAGAAACAAATGTGCCTCTAATTTACGTTTACGAAAAGCAGCTCTAAAAAGAATGATGCATTGTTTAATCTACGGCTTTATAAAAGAGTAACAAGAAATGTTCAATTAACTTTTTCAGATAACAGTTCGCGGCCTGCAAAATTCTTTTTGTATTATTTTGGTTTATACAGAGGTGCTTTTTGTTTTGATTAGTGAGAAAAAATACAGGTTGGAAAAACAAAATATGGAAAAATGAAAAATAAGAATCAGAAAAGCGTACGTCTCATCAAAGTCAAATACGTATAATAAAGATTTGCGAAGAGAAAACTTTTAAAAATTTATACTTCCAGAACTTTGAAGTAGCAAACCTCTCTAAATTACAACCCATTCTTAAGTAAAATTTCCATATTTACTTTTCCCCGATCGAAATAATTTATGATCCACTAAGTTATTCTAACTTAAGTATTTTTTAAATTTCAAGAGCAGTGAAATCAATAGTGTGATTTTTAATTTCAAGAATATATTATTACATATTATAAAAAAGTCTTCAACTTCTGCCATTGCTTTACTTAAATTTTTAAGAAAAATTACATTAATTTATTTCGTGTAAAAGTTTATTCTAAAGTTTCAGGTAGCACTTAAAACAAGAAAACACAATTTACGCATCCCTTGAACTTCAAAATGAGCTTGCATACAGTTTGAGAACTTAATTAAACGAAACTGTTTTCCAAACTTTTTTGCGGATATATGTAGCTCAAAATAGATTTACAGTCAACGGATTTAATATGAAACATTTTAATGATCAGGTAACTACTAACTAGTATATATACATACACTGACAGGTGCGAGTTATTATAAAATAAAATCGTTAAAATTAATTTCAAATTAATTTCGTTTCATGTGGGTAAATAAGCAGATATTCCAAAATTAAAATATTTTCTCATCTTAAAGAAAGTTTGCGCAAAATTATTAGATTGTAGTATTAGAAATACACATTAATTAAAAGTATCAAAAAGTTTCAGATGAGAGTCTGAAAGTATGTTGGGCTCTTGAAAACTTTCTGGAAAAGCACGTAATTATGCCTTCTTTCTCCTCTCAATGATACTGAAAAAGCAAAAGAAGTTGTCGTACAAAAAGCAGGATAACTTCGAGAACTCGAAAGGGAAAGTGAAAAGAAAATACATTTACGTCGAGGACGAAAGATATCTGCGTTTTCATAAAGGAATAAAAACCGGAGTAAGAAGGAAAATGTATTTTTTACAAAAAGTAGGTGAGCGGGGCTTAGGAATATATTTTTATCCTCTGAAGTGCGTACATTTATAACGGTTACAAGAATCGTCTAGGAAGTACTCGTTTCTTAATAAAGATATATTGCGCACTGCTGGAAATTAGCAAATATAGCTAATGAATTCAAGCAATGCGTGCTTAAATTACATCAGAGCAGGTATTTAATATCACTGCCTTCCAATTTAAATGCATTAAGATTGAATACGTTTCGGTGCGAAATGTAAAGCAGATTGAAATACCCGTTTTCTCGAGAGATTGTGTCAACTTCCACTTTAAAAGCTCCGCTTGAAATTTACAAGCTTCCATGCAGAGAGCAGCTAAAAATTTAACGACTTAATAACAAACGGCCCCATTAAACAGAGCGAAATTACCGATGCGGAATATGCCAGGCAACTAAAAAGCTAAGCCCTTAGTTATTTCCCAGAAGGTACATAAATTTCGGTCAGTCGGCGGTGGAGAGTACTCCGCATAATTCGAATAAATGAAATACACCTCGGCCTGCCGGCTCATGCACGCAAAGCGAAACACAAGGAGAGAGAGAGAGGGGGGGGGGGCAGTGTCGAATTATGCATTGCACAAGTGGCGCAATCCGCCTCGGCCGCAGAGCAAACGATCTTTTATCACACAGCGGCCGCCGCGCCGCCGATTCAGAGGGCGAACTCCGTTCGGCTTCCGGTGGCGCGAAAACCCGAAATCCGCACCTTAGTCCTCTCCACCCTCGCTTGGAATTCCGCCTGTGTACTCCCTCGGCGAGAGAGAGAGAGAGAGAGAGACGGGTATAAAGCTCGCGCGCGTGCCGTGTGCCGTCGGCAGTCGGATCGATTTGTAAGGAGCGTCAAGGCGAGCCGGAGACTCTCGTTCCCGCTCTCGTTATATATCGTGCGCGCGCGTATATGTACACCTATACGCGTGATTGATGATAACGCGAAAAAGGAGCATCGGGGGATCTCGGCGACGATCCGAGCGGCCGACCGGTTCGCGGGACGGTAATAACGAGATTCCAAAGGCGGCGGGTCTGCGCGCCTTTTTGCAACGGCGACTCTTGTCCTTTTTTCGAGAGGAGATTTGCATGCCCCGGGCATTGGCTTGTTTAGCGCCGTCGAAGAAAGCCAATTGACACGCCGAGAGGAGGATATTGAGCGCCGAGTCGTCTCTATGCGCTAAGCCGAGAGAGCGAATCGCTTTGTAAAAGAGAGCCGGAAGCTCTGGGAGATCGCCTTTATTCGCCGCTGTTTGTCGGCGAGGGTTCCTTGAATTTTAGCGGAGCGGAAATTGGGGATTAGTAAAGGTCGCGCGAATGCTAAATGAGAAAGGCTTTCGCGTGCTTTCTGTGATCGATATGAAATCTGCGCTGTAATTCTATTTGAATATTTTCGGAATGAATTAAAGCGCGGTGCTCGCGATTCTCGCTCGTTAATAATGCTCGTAAATCAATATTCAGACGTTCTTTCGTGTGAACATTCATTTATTATGAATTTCAGATTGACCGGAGATTCTAATGTGATTATGTTGGGGCGGGTCAAATTTTTTTATTCCATTATTTCGTTGATTTCGTGAGGTAAAAATAGTTTTCCAAGATGTAGCTCTAAAATTAATCTAAAAATTAATCTACCGTTTAAACGAAATTATATAAGCAGTAAAAGTTATAAAAATCTTCTTCATACAATATGTCAAAAATGAATATTGAAAGAATGAAAAAGTCTTTCAATGACGTCTGAAATTTCATACGGCAGAAAATTCTAAAAAAAAGTAAAAAATAGGTAAGACAGCTACAAATGTCAACCTTCGATTTTCACAAATTACGGAATGATTTATTTTACGATACTTTTAATTGTACTCTAGAAAGTCTAAAATGTACCTTTTAAATTTTACAGAGCACTGCAGAAAATGTATAACCTTCCCTTAACGGCCATCACAAAGTAAAGGTAAATGGACGACTAGACATGATTAGTTTAAATCAATAACTTAGAGTAGCTAGGTAATGTACTTTAGGTACGAAGCCGCAAACTCGTGCTTTTGATTAGAATTTTAACGATCTTAATTTCAATTAAAGTAATGCATGAAAATTCCATGTAATAATTTAATTTTTTGAATTCATTGCAATAAAGAAATCGTTTTATTTTATTACTTTAAAGAATTTCAAACAATATTTACATTTTAGTTGAAAGAAAACTACTTGTTCCTACTTTTTATTTTTCTTAGGATTCTACTCTAAACTGTTAAATGTTTTCAGCAAAAACGAAGGTATCGTAAATTACGAGAAGCGAAAGAGAAAATATTTGCAAAGTAACGCAGTTTATGATGGATATGTTGTTGATTGATGAGCCAATTTCTCGGCTTGAAATTTTTTACTGATGAGAGTTTGTTTTTGTAACTACTTACTTGCTAAGCTTTATTTGCGGAGATAAGGTCTTTGATCGGGATTATTTATAGACACAGATGCTAATCGATTTTGTGCTCGAGATATTGCCGTTTAAAGTAAACACTGCACGTGAATTTTAAGATTCACGTTGTACTAGTTGCACATGAACGTAAAAATAATCAAAGCAGCGTTTTTATATTCATCATTTATCGTTCAACTGTTTTTGATTAATTAAAATGCGTATCAAGTATATATTGTGCGTTTTTTTCTAGAAAAAATATAATATCAATTACCCTTTATTAATTGAGTAATGTTCATATTTATTTAATCCGAAACTCATTTTAACGTAAATTGCTTTGCAAACGTCTGTTTGACGAAGAAATTAAATATTTGAATAAATCAAATAAATCGCAAGGTAAACTAAGAATTTATAACTGAAAACTGGGGCACAAAATACGCGATACCTTTCAGTCGTCGCAGCGATATTAGAATATGATACTCGTCCTCTTTCAGTGCGGCTGGAAAAATTAAAAAAGTTAATGGGATTTGAAAAGTTTAAAAAGTAATAACGCGCGGCGTCCCCGATGATGACTTATAGGTACTCAAAAGTATCGGAAACCGTTGCGGTAAAGCTTATACGCAGGCACACTAATAATTAAATTTTCATCCTAAGAAGATTAACTCTTTTAAATTTTACCTTACAACGAAGTTTATCGCAGCGAGTATTTCAAAGCTCATCCGCAGTTTTATCAATCAACTCGAACAGAATTAGAGGGAAAATAAACACTAAATCTAATCCATCGACACGATCGTTTCACCAAGCAACGCTACACCGACACTCCACTCCGCCTCGCAACGAACTCGCCGGTGGAAAAACCTTCAACTTCACTTCACAAGACACAAGAACAGAATTTTAACTGCGCGCCGCGTCTGCGGAGCAGCCAACGGACGGACCGAATTTTCCGAAGTGCGCGCAGCGAAACGAGTGCAGCGCGCGTCGAAGAACCGGCCCCTGCGTCCCCCCGCCGATGGATCCCGCCCTTCGACCGTTTCACAGGGGACGCGTGCAGCTGTTGCGCCCGGCTTTCTTATATACGTGCCCGCTCGCTCGCTTTTCGTCGGCGATTCGAGCGCGCGGCGAAAGGTTCTTTAAATGCCAGATGCCGCGGCGAGCGTCTGCTTTTCAGGTGTTAATGTCACCTTGACTAAGCAATAATGAGAGGGATCCGCTTGTATTAAATAAAAGTAAGACAACTGTATTGTGAAAGCAGTAATTCAATGATGTTATAAGCAAAATACACAATGAACTTTAAGTTTGAACAATATTGGCTTACACCGAGCGGTTCGTTAATTAAGGGAGAGCTTTGGTTTCTTCTTGTTCTCTTTTATTTATATGCCTTTTGAACGCGCAAATAATGAAGGAGCCTCTGGAATTATTGGATTTTCACTAACATCGCGAGCCTTTATAATTAACACGAGAGCAGTGAATTTTGTAGATTAACGAGAACTGGTTCATTCCAGGTAAAGTGCCTCAAATATCAAGGACACTCGGAGTATATAAGCAATCGAAATTCTCTCGAAAACAATAACAGTTTCATGAAGTGCTTCTTTAATTAGCATTTCCGCGCTGACTGAGAATAATTTCTGGACTTTAGTAAAGAAACAATAATTTTATTGTGCAAAGTCTTGAACTATGAATAATTTACCTAATTAAACTGTATACATTCAAAGCGATTTGTACAAAAGCCAAACTTTCATTATAAAATCGTCTTATTTGAATAAAATTTAAATAAAAAAATAAAAAATCACTTTACTTTAACGAAAAAAGAATTTTCGAAAAAAAAAAACGGATGTATTTTAAGACGAAGAATCACGTCCTCGTCCATTTACTTTCTTTTGAACTTACTTTTTATCGCTTTTTATTTCGAATCCTTTCTTTCCCTCTAGATATAAGTACACATCGTCTTCTTTACTTTAACTTCTCTACCTTCTTTTGCGTTTGTTTCCGCTCCTTTTTCATTATTTTTATATACTTTTCGTTTTCTCCAATTATTTTTATAATCACCTCGCCCTTACTTTTCTCTTTCCCCGGCTTTTTTTTCGCTCTTCTTAATCTTTCATTTTTTCCCTTTCGTAAAGCGGTGAAGAGATTTTTATGAAATCTTTCGTGGAATCAAATGTCCCAGTTTGTCGGAGCGCTGAAATGCCGTTAAGTAAAGACAAAAGTCAATTAATCGATTATTGAATGTCATTTCAGGGACTACTCGTTACTTCCTAGAGCAAATATTATTTCAGAGCTTCGATACTACTCAATAAGTGGGAGATAAGAGAATTACTATATATTATCAATTCAAAATCAGTTTTAATTAATCGTTACCGTACGCTACATGTTTTTAATAAACGCAAAAAGTCAATTTCTGCAAAAAGAACCTCATTTCCGCGACACCTCGTCCAATCAGCACACATCCGCCCCGAAACCCTCCCATCGGCAAGCGGAAAAACCAGCACTTATCTCTCCTCGACGAGTCGCTCGCCGACACCCCGCCAGTCGGCAAAGAGGCAGAAAAGAGAAGCGGTTTCCATCCGCGTCGTCGGCTCCCAATCGGCGCGTCTCCCTTCAATTTCCCCGACAGGCGCCGCGAAGCTGCCGCGTCGATCGTCGACTGCGCTTTTCCACCGCGGGCTGCATCTGCCATCGCGCCTGCATTCCTCCGCTCGGCCGTCCTGCTTGACTCCGATCTAGGCGTCGGCGCCCACGTGCCCCAAGCGCACAAGCGACATTGCGAAATTTCGAGGAGGATTCGCTGCGCTGGTTATCGCGTCGTGGGCCGCGGCCGCCGTGAGGCCGAGTTTTCGCGACCCGACGTGAGGCGCTTCTGTTTACTGTTGCCGACAGCGAGACGAGGATTTTTGGGCGCCTGTTTTTTTTGTTACGCTTTCGGAATGTGATTACAGATTTTTTAAGCGGCGCGACGAGAGGCGTTGTTGTTCTGGCGCGGAGAAGTTTTATATGATTTGAAGGCTGCTTCAATTGTAACCGAGGCGCTGTAAGAGTTTGTAGAGTTTGAAAATTTAATCAAACACGATCATTATTTTTAGATTGCGCTTTTATTTTTTTTTTATAAAATTTCTTTGCTCGAATCTTTTCCTTGACACCGGTAAAATAATCGCGCACAATTCACAATTGAGAATATATATTTTATGCTCCCCGTTTTGACATTCTGCCTTTTTCCTCGATCGAAGCCGATGCAATTCTGCATACCCAATAAAGTGCATGGGCAAGTCTCATTAAATTTATTGATTTATATGCCCGGCTCTAATAGATTATGCAGTCGCCATTATCGAGAACAGCCCGAACGACAGGAATTAGTATTCAATTCGGTAATGCACAGGCGTTAATGGGCAAACGTATACAATAAGTAATCACCGTGCATATTTAAGCAAAAACTCATGGAAAACTGTCGAAATTATCATAGACCGACGAGCTACTGCTTTGAAGCAATCTAATAAATTTGAATAAAACTGAATAAACGCGCGGCGAATGTTTATTTTCGTAACGACTTTGCATTTCCAACCGCGCGAGAAAAGCCCGTATAGTCGATATTTTTTGCCACGATAAGCCGCTGTGTCCCGGGTCAAAGTAAAACTCCGATTTTCACGTGAAATATTCCCTCCCCGCTTATTCGGTACAGTCCGAATAAAACTTTTTTTATTTCGCTCGTGTGTATATACATATTTTTTTTTTACACAAAACTTTCCAAGCGCAGGTCGGAAAGTTCCGTCGAGATTTCGTGCCGCGACAAATAATTTTGAACTTTCGATTTACGGGAAAAAATTCAAGAAACAATGATTTTGCAACGTAAAAGCAGATTCGATTCGAGTAAGTCAATAAAAATATTTGATTCGACGTCCAAGAGGAATTCCGCCAGAAATTTCTAAGCATTACACGTTGATTGAGCGCCGCGATCAAACAAGTTAAAGGCAGAAACGAGCTTTCAATTGCAATATCCCGGCAGTTAGCGATACGGAGCATGAAAATTAATCCAATGAAAAGTATACAGTTAATTTTTCAAGCCGTTGGGCTCTAACTCGAAAATGACTGCTCGAATTGAGCTCCTTTATCGCTCGAATGCAGTAGTACCTATTTTTCTCAAAATTTCGACCCAGATATCTATTCATTCACGAAGGTCGCTCTCTTCATTATACTGGCCGAATGAGGCTCTTCATGCGTTCTCTCCAATAGTCATTACCAATGCATTAAGTATCGATCTCCCATCGGGTAAACATTCATCGAATTCCATCGGACATTTTCAAGGATATCGCCTTGATTCAACGTCGAGCTTCCGCGCGATATTTTTCGACCGTATCATCTGGTCGGAACATTCAATAACCTCGCAGCTGCTCTCTGGTTTTTTTCCGTCTGCTTTCTGCGCATCTCTAATATTGTACTCGAAACGTTAAAAACCTTTATATATTAATTTCGCGAATTATCCGCTTGATATGGGAATTAGACAAATCGAAGGCCCAAAAGTTATTTGGATTTCTAGGGTGGAGAGCGCGAATGATCAATTACCCCAAGTATGATATAGAATACAACGCGTCAAGGCTGCCGTTCTGGATTTCGCGATGAAATGCGCGCGGGGAACTATAATGGCTGCGTCCTTTAAACTGTTATAATATTTCAATTCAATTGTGGGAAGCAAATTGCTCTTCTGGTCGGCGATTAAATGGGCCAAATATCGCATCTGGCATTGTTTGATGGAAGCATTAATTATCGCGCGCATAAACGCGGTCGCTTGCAAGATGTTAAAAGTTTACAGCGAATACTTTATAAATAAAACTATGCGCAGCTATTAAATAATTCATAAAATCAAACTACTCTAACGAGTTATCGCGAAATACGAATTCAACAAGTCCGGTTCTTCTACAACCAAATAAAATCCTCCCGCATAATTAAACATCCACAGGCATCAGCCGGGCGTGAAACTCGCCTCGCACGTCATTTCACAAATCCCGCTATATACGCGTTCGGAGTTAAAACCGCATTACTCCTCGTCGAGGCATCGAATTAAATCAACCGCCTAATTGAGTTAAAAAAAAAAAAGCAAAAAAAAAACAGAAAAGAAAGGAAGCCAAAACTCGTCGCGAAAAAAAGTGCGCCTCACAGCTACTAAGCCCCCCCCCCCACCAATTAGCCGCGCGAGTTTCCCATTTGCATTCACCCCTCGCGCGGCGTGTAATAACGGCGCTCTTTGCAGGCCGGTCGCATGACTCGCAGTTACGTAAATAGTGAAAAGTTGCGCGAGACCGAGCGAGCGAGCGAACGAACGAACGGGAAGCGACTGAGCGTGTAACCGACGGCGGATTAATCATCGCGCGCGGGAAAGAGAAAGAGAGAGAGAGAGAGGGAGCTCGTATTTTTTCGCGGACATACATAATATATTGCAGAGGATGGATTGCTCCGCGGGCCATCGACGCGTCTCCGGCGATATTGCAAATATTTTACGCGGACTGAAGAGGAATGTGTATTTTGTGAGCCCGCTGCTGTTTTACGGGGATTCTTCCTTTAGAAATGGAAGTTTGCGAATTTTTGCGGGGAAGGAGTTGCGAGGAGAGGGGAGTGCGCGGTTTTCTTTCCATTTTCCGTAAATGCTGCTGTTTATTTACTTTTTTTTTTTTTTGCGGAATCTATTTTATCAAGACGCAGGGTATAATGTTATTATGAGTGAACCGCATTACGGCGCTCAGGAAGCTTTTATCGGGAAAAGAAATCTGCAGCGCGTATAATGCAGAGCTGGTTTTCTCGTTCAATGGATACTTTGTATCATTAAAATTTAATATTCATGCAGTATAAGGTAGCGAGAATAATTACTTTTATCAAAGCGTCGGTATTCTGAATATTCTGAATACTTTTCTAAATTAAACATAAATTAGAAAATTCGAGTGCTTTTTCTGCAAAGAATATACTTATCTATCAAGATGTTTTACATCTTTTATTATTCTTAATTCAGAAAGCGAAAACTAAAGCTTCTACAAAGTAAGAAGGGTTGACTTAAAATGAAACCTTCGCGTTCAATTTGCATCTTCCGCGCTTGTAAAAATAAGGCGGTATTATTAGCACTTTCAACGTAAGAGTAATTAACATAGAGTTCACTCTCCGCCAGTTAAAACATCTTTCTCTCGCCACATCGAACATCAATAAAACGCAACCTCCTTCCTCGATCCCCGCGAAATCCCACAAGGCGAGAGAGCGCGCCTAACGTTGTAACGGCTCCTCGGGTTTAGAGTACCCGCAACCGCCTCGCGGCGGTCCGACAAAATAAAACGTTGCGTCCGCACGTATACGTATAGGAAGAGGAACGAGAGCGACGCGTGGCTGCGTGCCGGCAGTTGCGCCGCGCGGAGAAACCGCCTTTGCCGTGCCTGCCTGCCTGCCTACCGTCGTCTCCTTTGTACGCGCTCGGCGTCGACGAGGACGACGAGGGAACAGCTGCCGCGGCGCGCGCGTATTATGCATTATAAAACGTCCCCCGTCTCATCCGCGCGCCGGCACTTATACACGCGAAAGCGGCGGGTATATACGTGGAGATCGACGGATTACACGCCGCGGGAGAGAGAGTTTTTAGACGAGCGCGCTGCGTGCAGGCGAACGTCGAGATTTTTCGCTCGAGACGTCGGGGAAGATGTGTGATGTTCTTTCCGTTTGTAATATGCGTCACCGCGGTCTTGAGGTCGAGAGTGCTGGTTTATAAGTGCGAGCGAGCGGGATTCGCTCGGCGCGTGAATGACTCTTTGAGAGAGGAGCTGCGATCTGGTCTTCTAAACTTGGAAGGCGCGTCACCGATTGATATTAAGAGCAATTTGGAATCAAATTTTATTAGAAAATTCTGCCGCCTTGACACGCCTTTGCCGGACTTGCGAGAAAAGTAAATTGCCGGGAATTTCGTATTGTTGCGTGAATCATTTGTTAATCTTTTATCTGGCATGCGAATTTTATGTACTGTAACAAAAGCGTATTCCAACCCTTCCTAAATAACGAGCTTCTGTTTGTTTGCAAAGGGATTCCTTTGTTATCGCGAGAGCTAGAATTTCAAACGACAACATCATAATTGCGCAAGCAAAGTAGATTATCCAGTTACGTATACGCACAGATTTTCATTATTTGGTTTATATACTTCAATAACCCTACACTATCACGAGCTTCCGTTTTCAATATTATTACGACACGCCTCGCATCATATCCGCCGATGCAAATCCGCTCTCTGTATTCGTTAGAGTCGAGCGATCGCGCGACGATTCGAATCCCGGTGACAAAAAAAATTTCGGAAAACGAATCCAATCTCCCGCGTTATGAAAACGGGATCGCCCAGAGTCGCCGCTGCAATCGACAGCTGCCGCGAGACGGGAGGGGGAGCATCAATATTTTTTTTTTTCAAAAGCAGCAGCAGCAGCAGCTCGCACACAGGCCTGGCTCGGCGTCGTTCAATTATAAAAGGCCGGCTTTGAGCTGGCTTTTCGCGCTTTTTATCCCGTTAGCTCGTTCGCGCAGCTCTCCTCTCCCGTGCCGCTTGATCTTTTTTCGCGGCTCTCTTGCGCGCCCGATTTCTGGCTGACCTGATTTCATTGATCCTAATGAGGCTACTTTTTGCCGGCTCGGTTTTCCTCTCTTTTTTTTTCTCGAGGGTGAAACCGCACGCCGAGAGAAACGAGCTCGCGACGATTGTCAGAGAGGAGCTCTCGATGTTATGCGCGTTTATCGGAGACGCGTTTATGTTCGCATTGACATAAGCGGGTCGTTTGGGATTTGGAAAAGAGCTGATGTCGCTTGCGGTTTTCTTTTTGGATGGGAGAAAATTTTGGAGACTGATATTAAAAATCGTTTTAATGCTGCAAATACTTTTAAATAATTTAGTGAGGGATTTATTAATTTACGAAAGAAAAAATTAAGTTACTGACGGCAGAAATAACTTACTTTGAAGGTTCTCTGCGTTTAAACGGATTCACTTTAATAACAAGCGATCCGAGAATAATTAAAAGTAGAGTTTTAAACTGCAAAAAATTTAATTGACATTAATGAAAGTTCTAATCAGTCTACGTCTGCCAGTAATTGTTCTGTATTGGATTTGATTAACCTTACTTAAAGCTTCTTGAAATTATCACAATAGAAATTTCATCTCCTTTAACTTTCCTTTTCATTTTTACATCTAAGAACTGTTAAAAATAAACGTCAAAACAATTTCCTTAAACGTTCGACTCAAAGCTTTTTATTTCAATATACTTTACTTTGCAAATAAAAAAATAATAAAAGCCAAGAGAGAGCACTACATTTTATGGGTTTCGTTGGAAAAGTTTCGAAAAGCATTGCGGCCGAATGTATGTGGCCAATTGAAACGCGCATTTTTTTTCCACAGCCGCAGCTAAAAGCTTTTCTCGTATAATAGAGGAAACTTCGCCGTAATATACCAACGCTCAAACTTTGATGAACGCCACGGTAAATTTACCTGCGCAGATAATAGCCTTTAACGTGTCAAGACAATGTTTCAAATGACGACGCGAGAGCCGAATGGGATTTGAAATAGTACTCCATACGTTTGCTAAAATTTTAAACTTCGCAAATAAATTATAAACGCATGTGTTAAAAGTTAAAGCAATTCAAGCGTATTAAAAATGTATTTTAGTATTCCTCGGTAGAAATTCATTTATTAGGTAAAATTTATTACAGGTTCCTAAAACACTTATAAAAGCTCAGTACTTAGCAAACAAGTTAAAAAGACCGATAAATCAATGCGTACTGAAAAAAGCTTTACAATAATATTCAAATCCAGCGGAGCTTGAAATTACAATCAGTGCAATGATATTCCTTGAAAACTACGCAACGGCAACGTCTTGATTTCCAGACGGCTAATAGACTCTTTCATCAATCATTCCGTCAGATAGTTCGAAACTTTTGAAATCGTTCAAGCAAGCAAAGGTAAGACTCGAACGATTTGATCAATGTTCAAGCAAATTAGCTTTTGACAATCACACCTGCCTGCAATCGGCTAAATTTTAATGAGGTTTGAAGACTCGGCAATTGAGACGGGAAATTCAATAATTAGGAGCAATAGAAAAGTTCTGCAGATTAAACGAGAAATCCTATGAAGTTTATTAAGAAAAGACTAATTAAAAGTTTAAATAAACTTGACGCTTCAATAAATTATCCTTAAATTATCTCGAACAACAGCCTTTCGCAATAAAAAAAAAACAAATAATACTCCCACCTATACGAATTTTTTACATTTCGCGTCAATCACAGCAGCTTCCTCCCTACATCAAATCCAAGACACCCGAGACAGGAAGGCTTAGCTCAGCTTGGACGTCCCATCAGCAAGTCAGTCCGTCCCTCGACCCGCGAAAATATTCATGCGCCTGCAAGGTAGCAGCTGTCGAGCGGCGATCAAAGATTCGGCGAGTTTCGGCCTCCCCGCGCGCGCAAACACACGCCGTCACCGAAGCCAATGATAGCCGACTTGTTGCTCTCGCGGCCGCTCGAACACGCGGCTCAATCACTTATTAATTGCGCCCGACGACGACGCAACGCGTGGGCGGGCCCGTAAGGGACTTGCGCGGAATATTGGGAGCTGCGCCGGGTATTAACTCTTGCGGGCGCGGAGGCTAGGCGAATCGAGGCGGGTTATTGGCGAAGGCTCCGCGCGACTGAATTTTTTATGGAAGACGAGAATTGAAAGGCACCGGTGAACGAGTTGAGTTATGACGTCTGTTGGGAGGTCTTTTAGGAACTTTTTCTGGTTTTTTAGTGCTCGTACTCTTAAGGTAGTTGTGAACCAAAATATAGAACTTTTAAAAAATAATTCTTAGCCTACTTAACTATCATCTGATTAAGTAAGCGATGATATATGTTATAAAGTTAACTTTAATGAACTGAAAAAAAAATTAAGAAGTCAAAATTTGATATTGTAAATAAAGATATGATTCATCAAAGAAAAAGT
>UCOL01004453.1:0-14607 GCA_900474335.1 Ormyrus nitidulus
TTTTTGGGGGGGGGGGGGGGGTTTAAAAGAATTTTAATGTTTTAAATTTCATTTGCCAGTCAAAGCTGATGTAGAAGTTGCCCAAGCACCAGGTTCCTACGAACCTCAAGAGCAGCGCTCCGTACAAACGACTATTAAATTTGAATTTATATTGGAGAGCCTTGTCATTGAATTATTTACTGGAGGATCGAAGATGGTACGTATTTATTTATGTAAATTACAACTATTTTCACAAAAACTGACATGATACAATTATTAACGATGCAAAAATATAAGGTTAAATATATTTTCTTAACAGTTACAATCTGAAAATTCACCATTGCATTTACCAGAAAATAGTTTAGCGAAATTCGGCTTAACTTATTTGGCTGTAAAAGGTCGAATATTTGCTGATGGCCTATTAGCTACTTCAATTTTACTTATGAATTGCTCGCTTGACGATACTCGACATTACAGAAAAGGAGCTTTGACTAGGATTTTAGAAAGAACTTCGGAATTACCAAATATAGAAAATTTCGGAAAGGATTCGAAGCCGATTCGAAGCATGATAGACGTTACTATCAGAAAAGGACCGAAAGATATGTTTGGTAAATAAAATAAATTTGTGATAAATATTTTAATTTATAATTTTTAATTATTTATTATTAATGTATTAAATTTTGTAGTCGATGTACGCGTTTTTTCGTCCAGTATTATATGTTCATTAGATTATATGATGAAGATCAAAGATTTCTTTGATACTGGACCACCTAAAGAGTGTGGTGCACTAAATTCTCAAAAAGTTCAAGCTGACCCAGCGATCAAGAAAAAAGTAAGTAACCACCCGCCACCACCACAGGATACAATGATGACAATAAATTTACATATTGAAAAACCAGATATTATTCTTCTCGAAGACATGGATGACATTGATTCTAACTGCATAATTTTAAATGTAAGTTTTATTAAACTTACAGATGTCAACATTTAAAAACAAAAATGTCCAAAGAGTAAATGATAAAATAAATTTTTTAGACGCAATTACTATTAAAAGTTCGATTAATGGGCGAACATCAAGTTATTACTGGAACCGTTAAAGATCTTTCTATTCTAACGGGTGTATATAATCCAGCGAAAAGATCTGACTGGTTATATCAGGTAAGTATCAACATTTTTTTCAATTGTACTAAAAATTTAACAACATATTTTTTGTAGGTACTTCGGCCAACAAGTGTTAGTATTGCGGGATCAACTCCTGAAGGTAAAGGTTTGCACGTTGATGTTCGCTGCACAGATATTCACATATCCGTCTCTCCGGGTAAATAATTTAATATAAAAATCTTCGACAAGGAAAAAATATGAATGTTTCTCATTAAAAATTTTGTTTAGACGTTATTGAAATTTTAAACCGAGTTGTGCAGACGATAACTAAAAACGATACAGAAGAATGCGAAGTTACAAAGGTAGAACCTAACCATGAGGGTCTATGGATTATTACTCCATTTAGAGAAACAGACTATTGGTTTTTAAAAACCGAAGTTGCAACGGAAGCGTTTGAGGATTTACAATTTTCCGACGATGAAGGAAGTCAAGCGGCATATAAGCCAGAACTCGCTATCATTTCTGCACCTACAATACTACTTACTCTTGAGGCTGGTGTTGGTAACAAAACCTTACCGATGCTACTTCTACATCTTAGCTTCCAGAGCAATGTCAATGATTGGAGCTCTAAAACGGTAATTCGAAAAAAATATAATTGTTGTTATATTTAATAATAATGCTTGATGTACATTTAAATGCAGATGAGCATAGATTCCACAATGTCTGTGGTTATGGCATACTTTAATAGTCGATTAGCTTTGTGGGAACCATTAATCGAGCCAGTAGAAGCTACTCAAAACGGAAAACGTACCTCCACTTACTGGGAATTGAAAACTAAAGTAAATATTTTTATAAAAATTTAATAACCTTTCATGTTACAACCTTTTTAATATAATAATTTTTAATAGATTCAATTCAATGACGTTACAACAGATCCGGCGATTAGTGCTTTAAGCCCAATGTCCGAAAGTGAAATTGACGATTTTACCCAGAAATCTAAAATGTCTATTGACATTTCATCAACGGTAAAGACGCTAATGTTTAAAACTATATAAATATTTGCAGTTTTGTATTAATCTATATAAATTGAATTTTTACAGGAAAACTTGGAAATTACAGTAACAAAAACATGTTTGGAAGTATTGAAACAGCTCGGAAATGCGTTTTCTAATGCAATGGAAATTGACAATAAATCATCAACAAAATCTGTCGCACCCTATGTATTAAAGAATGAAACTGGACTAGCTATAATATTAGATTTGGAAAATAGTCATTTCAAAGTAATATTTAACGCCTTTTAATTATATATATTAATTAATTAATTAAGTATATATATATATATTACATTCTTAATAATAATTATCATTGTAGGTTGCTGAAGGCAAAAATGTATTATCAAATACAAAAACTTCATTATATGCAGAGGTTATTCTAGAATCAGGAGCATCAGTTGAATTAGCGCCTAAAATTAAAACGGAAATTAATATTTTAGAACCATTGGTAACTCAGACAGTGAAAGATGGAGGAATGAAATTTTCTATATCGGTAAATTATTCTATTATATACTTTTTTAATTAATATTTCGTTTTGTTTAATTTTTAACCAATAAAATGTTAATAGTTTAAAGATATCAATTGCAAATTGGAAATTCCGGTACTCAGAGCAGATAAACGTTTCTTTTCTCTGAAATACAGAAAGGAAGGTTCTGAAGAATGGGGTATAATTTCTGATGTTATTGTTGATGATGGCAGTACTATAGTTACTTTAAGAAGTGTATTACAGGTAAATAAATGCACTTTGAATTCATTATTTTAAGGTTTATATTATATATTTACAAATTTTTTGCGAAATTAGGTGCACAATCATTTTTGTGAACCGATTTCTGTGTACTATATGACTAAACGCGGAAACGAAGTTGAAAAAGTAGGAACTGTTCTTCCTGATCAAAAATTAAATTTGCCGTTGGATGCTGTATACACTCCAACAAACATTTACTGGTTGTTCTTTAGTATTGAAGGGTAA
Source organism: Ormyrus nitidulus (assembly GCA_900474335.1). Classification (NCBI taxonomy): domain Eukaryota; kingdom Metazoa; phylum Arthropoda; class Insecta; order Hymenoptera; family Ormyridae; genus Ormyrus; species Ormyrus nitidulus. The sequence continues at coordinate 3,103 of UCOL01004453.1, forward strand.
GACTCACAGTTTTTCTATTTTATTTAAAATTGGAAGAAATATATTGAGCTTAATATTATTAGTTATATGGTTTCTATTGAACCATTTATCTGGAAGGATCTTCAGAAAACTATTTCTATGACGAAAGTTCTGAAATGTGAAACTCGCTCAAAAATGGAAACCGTTGAACCTTTCTACATCCAGGTAAAATTCCGTAAAGAAAATAACTCTTTTTCTTTTTAAAGGTTTCACACAAAAATCACGTATTCCTGTAGTTTATTTATTTATTCCCTTTTGAAATTGAATTATCCCTTCTCTTCTAATGCAAACTTTTAATTTACCTTACCTTTTTAGTAATTATTTTGCATTAAGATACCTTATTTTTATTAGTTTATAATCGATAAAAAATTAGTAAGATTTAAGAAACTGAAAAAAATTTATTTTAAAAAATGCTTGTTCCTCTTATTATTTTTTGTAGCAATTCATTCATGATAACCATTTAGTCAATAATATAAGCAATACCAAAAAGTATCTACACCATAATTCTACACTCGTTTAAGAAAATTAGAGTGACATGAACCGATTACCGGTGGTGGTTTCTTTTTCATTTTAGACGTTATACGCGATGCTCATTGCCGCGAGCCTCCTTTTTAGTAGCGACACTCTCGGTTTATTACTAAGCCTCATTGAACAGCGATTCACGGGCCGTCGGTTAGCCCGTTCTCTTCGAGAAGCGGACCCGACTATTCCAAGACATTCAAGTTCTCCCATTCAGGTACTCGAAACAGAAGATGTTAATCGCAAATATTTGTTCTAAGTGCGGAATGCTGTTAGACTTTAGTAAGATATTGATAAATGTTTTTCAGTTTTTTAATCCTTACTCTTATCTTTCGATGTCTACCTCCTTATGCCTGTCCTATTTCCTGTGCACATAGTAGAATAGTAAATTAGTAATTTAATTTTGATTGAGTATGGAATTTTAGGCGGTGGGCGAGATCGAGCAAGTTTACTTTGAAAATACATCACGCCATACGATGGCCAGTACAATCTATAATGTGCATCTTTATCCGTCAGTTTACCTGAAGAACTTTCTACCCATCGATATCATTATTTCTCTTCCTGGAAATTGTAAAGAAAAACGCTTAGAAGCCAGTGAAACTCTGCAGATACCTACCATTGATTTAAACAATTCCAGTATTGTCATTAAGGTTTGTACTAACGTTTACTTTTTAAAGTGTCAGTAAAATGTCAGTACAATGTGGTTTTATTTCGCGTTTTAGCTTCCCCAGTACCTTGAAAAAGACTGGTCATGTAAAGTTACCATAACGACAAATGTAGCAGAGTTTGCGGTTTGGTCCTTTGAATCTTTCGACAGCGCTCAGAAAGTCGTTATGGACCTCGGCATGCATACAATTTTCAAGCACGGTTCAATAATCATGGCTCTGTACTGCCCCTTCTGGATGCTAAATAAGACTGGCTTGATGCTATCTTACAGAGTAAGTTGGAACTGTTATTTTGCAATTAATAAGAATTATTTTTTTAAAAATTCACACTTATTTTTATAAGGAATGAATTTTTACCTTTTTTAACGAAAAAATAATCAATTTTTATCTCAAAATTGTAATATAAGTCAAAGGTAAGTTAATTTAAAGTTAAAGTTTTACGATCGAATAGAAATATAATAATCACTTTAGTTCAGATTTGAAAATAAATAGAATTTTTTTATTCACACGAATGGATCGAAATTAATCAACTTTTTGTAGAAAAAATTGATTCCCATCTTACTTTCGGAGCATTTAATTGGCATTATTAATACATACTTCATGGCCTACTAATAAAATAAAACACTTTCTCATGATTGAGTAAATCAGACATCGCACCGTTACACTTACACGTCTTTCAATTATTTTCCAGAAATCAAGTAAAGGTGGCAAAGAGCATTCAAGTCCAGCCAAGGTAGAGATCATGCAAACTACCTTAATATACAGTTGTACTTGATCCGTCTATGTGTGCTTCTCTTAGCATTTACTCTAGATTCTGAGATAATTCTCTGTAAGCTTTCGCTTTTCATAAGCAGGCGCGTGAGCGTAAGAGAAACTGTATACAACATTTTTAATGATTTAATCAGTTTGTTTTTTTTATTACTTTAATGAAGGCAACTTTTTTGAATAAATTAAGTTACTATTTTCGTTTAGTTAAAGTTTAACGTGAGCGCAGCTTTTTTGCTTTTGCACTTTACGCGGCTTATTTATAACGATTTTCTAGAAAAGTTATTAAAACGAAAATAATAAATTTAATCTAATTAATTTAAATTTAAAACTATTCTTCAATAGTACAAAAAAATTTTAAATAGAGATATTAATATATACCTTCAAATATCGTCATTTTTAGTATAAAAAGAGACGTCTATCTTTAACTACCCAAGAGAAATGCATATAGTTTAATAGAGTTAAAGGGAAAATTTAGATTTCTTCTTAAAATAATGTTTTTGCCCTGAATGTCTTAAGAATTTTGTTTTTTTTTTCTGGGACATGTCTTTAAAGGTTAAAAGAAAGTCTATTTTTCTCTAATACAAGTTTCATTACTGAATATTTATACTTTAACTGGTCTTATAACTCTGCAATAAACTTATTGCATAACTTTAATAACAAAGTAACTCTGTAATAGATGACTAATCAATCAATTATCTTCTTTGTAATTAAGGATACAGGACCATCTTAATTTGAAAGACTAAAAATATTCAAAATTTGGGTGCTGGGTGTGTTTTAGCTACGAATTCGTTTGCCTTATTGTCGCTTGATAAGCACAAAATTTCTATAAAAAATACAAATCTTTTTTATAAAAAATACAAATATATAAAGCAAGATGTCTTTCAGAGAAAGTTTTTCTGTATCAATTCTGGCCAAAGACGCGGACGACGTGGAAGGAAAAAGGTGCTCCGGTGACTTAGAAAGAATTCTTTTTCATCTATTTTTATCGATACTTACAACTAATAAGTTTTCTGATAATCATATTGAGGATGTTGACTATTAAACTCGTAGTTGATGGAAAACAAACATCTGGAAACTAACTAATCGTCAAAATAATTTTTCTAATTATCATTTATCTCATCGCTTCCTAAACATCTCATTTTTATATTAAAATTAAGCTCTAACAACTTACTTTTATATTTAAGTACTTTTAACTTTTGAGTTAACAAAAATAACAAAACTTTATTATTGTTTCAGCATGCAATACTTTTTTTAATGCAACTTGCGAATATTGTAGATCAATAATGCGCATGTTTTTAATGTTCTGCATGCACGAGCTTGTATTAATATTCAGAATACTATTATGCAAACTTCAATGCTGAAACCAATTACGTCGGAGAAGTACAAAAGAAAGCATAATTTAACTTTTTTTTTTTTGAACTAGTAAGATTTTACTAAATAATTTATTTTCTATAGAAGAAAATTATTATACTATTGTAGAACCAAAAATTAATATTGACTATTTACTCTAAGAAATCGTGCTTTATTTAATAATCTTAGCTGAACTAACGATTCACGAACAAATATCGTTATGTACCGATAAATCGCCGAACCATTTACTGAAAATCAGGTGGAAGTTGCTAACAATTCAAAAGTTCGAAATCAGTAGAACTCTTATAATACTTTTTTAATATTTTGTTTATAATATCTTTGTAATTTCAGAATTCAGAGGATCAGCTGAATGTTTTGTATCATCCGGAGACGTTCAAGGGTCCCATTCTTTTCTCCTTCAAATCGAAAGTCTTCTTCGGGAAGAAAAAGGCAATGGTTCGGGTTGAAGATGGCGAATGGTCTGACAAATTTTCCATTGATGTAGCTGGAAGTAAAGGTGTCGTCTCGTGCAAGTACAAAGACAAAATATACCAGGTATGAATTTTTATTCATTAACTAAGCATTTATTAAACTCTAGAATCTTGTAAGAAAAATGAGAAAGTTAATGGCACTTTTACGTTTATTCTTAGATTGGAGTACACAATCAGCTTACATATAATTCTTTAACAAAACAAATCACGTTTTCTCCTTATTACGTTCTGATCAACGATGCTGATTTCCTAATTGAGTGCCAGGAAGCTGATCGTCCTGCTGATCCTATTATTAAGGTATGTTAATTTGTAAATTAAGTACAAGTACATATCTTTTAATGCGAAACTTTTTACAAAGGTACCTCCTGGCGAGTGTACACCATTCTGGCCTACATCAGAGCACGAAGTGAAAACTCTCAAAGCCAAAGTTGCAGGGCATCCTGAGAAAACAGCTGCATTTATTTACACGGATGTCCACAGCACACTTTTGAAACTAGACAATAAATATGGAGGAATTAACGTTGATGTACAAATTAATGAAGGCGGTGTTTACATATCGCTTTCGGGTTATGCTGACGGAAATGCACCAGCTTTGATAGTAAATCATACATCCTATGCGATACACATGTGGGAAAAAGGATCTATGAATGTGAGGTAAGTCCTCCGATTTTACCGCAAAGCTTTTGAGCGTTGTTTTCCTTCACATATCTATTATTTGTAGAACAATTCAAAGTCATAACCGAATGTTCTACACTTGGGAAAATCCAACGGGACCAAGATTGTTAGTTTGGGAGGACGGATCGAAAAAAGAAATTACGGACAATCTTCGAAAAGATACTTTAGGAACTTTTAAGATACCTGATGTGGATCAACAAGTCTACTACGTTTCTTTCCTCAATGGTATTCAGCGTGTCTTACTTTTCACGTCTAATTTGAAAATTGCTGAAGACTGCCAACTGCTTGGAGATCTTGAAGTTGTTGATCAAGATATTTCGCTGAGCATTCATGGAGTTGGTTTGTCACTTGTAGATAATATTAACAGATCAGAGCTATTATACTTGTGCATAGCAAGGTAATACAATAAAAGATTTATATTTTTATTTTCTAATTATTTATAATCTATTTTATTGATACATTTCTATTTTATTGATTATTGTATGTTTATTACAGTTCTGGTATAATTTGGGAAGCTCGAAAAACTGCGAGTGCTCCATGGCGAGCTTTATCTAATCGAGAAGTTTGTTTGATTGAAGAGGGGTATCAAAGGTATATGAGAGAACTTCAAATAGACAAGGAAACGCATTATCGAATTGCACTTGAACCTAAATTAGAGGTAAAAGTCAAATACAATTAAATGTGCTTCTTCTTCAGCCAATTAAAATAAAATTGTATTTAAATGTAATTTATTTTTAATGTAATATTTTAGGTCGATTACTTAAATATGCTGATGATACGGCCCCATCGACGTTATGTGCGCAGAAGTTTCCAAACTGGACTTTGGATACAATACCGCATATCGGCACATCAAGTGCAACTGCATGCGAAAATTAATAGGTTACAAATCGATAATCAACTGTCAGAGTGTGTCTTCCCTGTTATTTTAGCACCAGTTCCACCTCCAAAGAGTGTAACACAAAGTGCCGGTAAGCGGGTTATTCTCGGTCAACACGTTAATTTTATCTAAATTTTGTAGCAATTTGAAATTTTATTTATTTGATATTTTTCATGAAAACGATATAAATTATTTAGTTATCAAATTATTTGGATATTATGCACTTTTTAATTAACTAACTAAAGAAGCCTTTGAGATTTATTTCTGATACAGAATAATCACTGTCACAGAGTTTACTAAAAATGTTAAGGTCACAGTTTAATAAGAAAAATTAAATGTCTATTTAATCTAAGTAGTATCTAAAATCGTTTGATATTAAAAAATTTAAGTTATTTGATACGATCATATAATTCTTGAAAATATTCAAAAATATAATATTGTAATTAAGACATTTTATTACAGTTATGAAGCCATTTGCTGAAATGAGTATTGTAAAACGATTATTGGAACACAGTAATGTTCAACAGTTCCGTTACTTTAAAGTTCTAATTCAAGAGTTCCACGTAAAAGTAGATTTAGCTTTCATGAATGCTTTAATGGTGTTATTTGAAGCTGATGAAGCAAATGATGCTCAAGAGGTACATTCTTATATTACATTTTATTTTGAAATGTGCAAATCTTGAATATAAATTATAATATTGTTTCAGAGTGAGCTATTCAAGACCGACATGAAACTGGTCGATGAACCGCTTCTGCACCACGTGAATTTAATAACCACAGCCGAACAAAAGAATTTCTTTGATTTGTTACATTTTTCGCCGTTAAAGGTTTTTATTCTTCTTATATTATTTCCAGATTCTTTTTCCTTAAATTTCCTTTCATTTAATAAATTTTTTTAGATTCATATAAGCTTTTCAATTAGTGGGAGTGGTGGTAACTCAGGATCTTCTGCAGTTCCACATGTATTAAATGTTTTACTTCAGGGTATTGGCGTTACCTTAACAGATATAAACGATATTGTTTTCAAGTAGGTGCAAAAGTTTAAATGTATAATGTCGTTAGAGTTATGGATAATTGTACCAATAAAATATCATTAAATTTTCTACCTAGATTGGCTTATTTTGAAAGAGATTATATATTCATGACGAATAAGCAGCTCATTTCTGAAGCTACTACCCACTACACTGGTCAAGCTATCAAACAGCTATACGTTTTGGTTCTTGGTTTGGACGTCATTGGAAATCCGTACGGACTTGTAGTCGGTGCTATGAAGGGCGTGGAAGATTTATTCTACGAGCCTTTCCAAGGTGCCATTCAAGGACCCGGTGAATTCGCCGAAGGACTTTTATTAGGAGTGCGGAGTATGTTCGGTCATACTGTTGGTGGTATGGCTGGCGCATTTTCAAAAATTACAGGAGCAATGGGTAATTTTTATTTAGTCAAACTGTTCAAATTGTTTGATAGCCTTTAATAACATATTTTGTTAATAGGTAAAGGTCTTGCTGCTTTGACATTTGATAAAGATTATCAGCGCAAGCGTCAAGAGCAGCTTAATAAGCAACCTGAAAATATTCAAGAAGGATTGGCAAGAAGTGGAAAAGGATTAGTAATGGTGAGAATTTTACTTATAAAAATCAATTTATTTGAAATTATTATAACATTTGTATGCAATAGGGCGTTGTTGACGGCCTTACTGGAGTAGTTACAAAACCGATATCTGGTGCTAAAGAAGAAGGTGTAGAAGGATTTTTCAAAGGTTTCGGAAAAGGTATGGTTGGTCTGGTTACCAGACCTACAACTGGAATTGTCGATTTTGCAAGTGGATCTTTCACTGCAGTGCGAAGGTAAAGAATTGGTCAATTTATATAATTTATTAATATACGTAATTACATATTGTAAAAAAATATTATTAATATTTTAGAGCTGCAGAATTAAGTGATGAAGTCAGACGAGTTCGACCACCCAGATTTTTGCAGCCTGACAGTTTAGTTCGACCATACATTCGCGATGAAGCAGAGGGTAACAAAATTCTTTCTGTACGTATAAAAAGTTTTTAATAGCGATGATTTTAGATTACGAATATTCTAATTAAAATTTTTATGCAGGAATTGGAAAAAGGAAAATACGCAAATACCGACTTATACTATTTTCATATGTATATAAATAAAAATGTTTTGTTACTTACCGATCAAAGAATTGCATATGTAGAGAAATGTGATTTGTTCGGTGGTTGGAAGGTTAGTTCTTCAATTTTTTCTTTTGTGTATAAACCAAATTTAAAAATAGTAAAATAATTAAATTTAATATTTAGGTTGATTGGGCCTATACTTGGCAAGAAATAGATCCACCACCGATAATGGTAGACAAAGGTATTCAAATTTGCATTAAAGATAACCAAAGAAGAAGAAAGCTTGGTGGATTATTTGGTAATTCAGATTCATCAAAAATCGTGCTTATACCAGATTTACAAACAAAACAGGTTTATTTTAATTCATAATTTTCCAAACATTATTCTGGTGTTAAATTTTCTATTATTATACTGACAAAATATATGTTTCTAGCTGCTGTGCGGCAAAATGCAAGATCAGCTTCGACAACATGAGGTTTAATATAATTGGAATGATACATTTTAAATGTATGAGAATGTTTATTAAAAAAAACTAAGTCTCTGAGGCGAATTTGTGATAAATTCGCTATTTTTTAAACGTTGAAGCACAACAAATCATGTTTATTCTATGAAGACTGAAAAGTGCTTATCGTACAAGAGAAATATAGTCGTTGAAGTAAAAAATAAAAATTAGGTCAGAAAACGTTCTTCCTATTTCGATTCCGTGCAAAAGATGAAAAATATCTTAATTCCCATCATGTTATCAGAAAATAGCTTTTTTATGCAAAATTGTAGAAATATAAAAATCATGGCAGTACTAATAGAATTAAGAATGTAGTTAAAGCGTAGTTGTCTCCGGTACGTTGTCACACTTGCACTTACTTTGTTAATTTTTGTGAACAGCCTAGTGATTTGCAGAATATAAGAATGTAAAGTTTGAGTTTTTTGAATTATATTTTATACACACAATAACATATTTATTTATGTATACACATACATATGCTCGACAGAAGGGATATTTGAACTTTTAGTTAGTCTTTTGAGAGTTGAATTTAAAACACTTTAATAAAACTTCTGTCGAGTGTAAGTACAACATATTGACAAAAAAGCTTAGTTTAAATTATATTTTTGTCATCGACAGATTTTATTTAAGCAATATATAGCTTAAAATATTATTATTTAAATGCACACTTGTATTTTTTAAGTGATTTCAAACATTTTAAAAGCCTAACTGTGAAATTGATAATAAAGTTTTGTTTTTGTATAAATCTTTACAACTAACGTGATTATAATAGTTCGCTGGTATTATTTTCTAATGATAAGCCAATATAAAGCAAGTTTGTTTTTTTATATTTTTTTTTGTTTTATAAGATTTTGCAAAAAAATATAAAACATTTTATATGAATTGAAGAATATTCAGTTCGCGATTGCGAATCAGAAAATTGTTTGAATAATAATAAAGATTAAATATACGAGCGTTAAACGCTAAATTTACTGCTTTGCAGCTATTATAAAGTAATCAACGATTAATATCTATGAGGCCATATATTTTTCAGCACTTGTGTCTCATCCTGTAGTTTTACTGTACGAATAAATAGAAGCGTTGATAATGAATCTTATTTTTATTTATTTCAAGAACCATTCTCTTAAAATAAGTGAATTTCTTTTCGTACAATTTTAAAATGTGTTTTATAAGACGAACAAGGAAATCATCAGAAAATGTGGTTACGAATTTCGTTGTGACTGTAAGATATGTTTTCAAATAAAAAGATAAAGTAAGTAACGACCATTTAGTTAAAGCTTTCAATTTTAATAATAGCCAAAGAAAGATTTTCAACAAATATATAAACTAAAGTGAACTAAAATAAAGATTTTTTGATAATTTTTTCGACACGTTTTGATCTTGTATTTCAAAACACAAATCAGATCGTGATTTGTGAATCAGAACACTGAATTTTACTTGCGAACGTATGAGGCTCTCCTTTATAAAATCAAAAGATGTATACAAATTATTTATTAATTTTACATTTTTTTTTCTTTTGTTAGTAGAAAACTATATAATACACAAATACAGTAAGATAATCCTTACACATTCTCTAACATTACAAATCACTCAATTTTCTTCCTAGGCTCTACCGTCAAATTAAATCCATTTTTCGGCTTAATAGAAAAACTAGCCGGGCTGTACACAAAAGGATTGCACGTCTTCTCATTAGCCTTCAACGTAAACTTGGCCAATATATGGAACAGCAAAATCTTCGTCTCCAAAATCGCAAACCGATTCCCAATGCAGCTCCTGGGCCCGATTCCAAAGCCCAGATTCTCCGTCTGGCTGGTCGTCACCTTCTTGTTCAAGTACCTCTCCGGGTCAAACTTGTCTGGCTCGGGGTAAATATTCTCGTCGTGGTGTATCGCACAGACGGGCACCCAGATATTCATGCCAGGTTGAACCAAGAAGGGTTTACCGCCGGGCAGCGCAGGCGGCAGCTCGAAGGCTTTGATGCAGAGGCGGTCGATGACGTTAGCCTGTGCATGCTTACGCATCGACTCGTTGAACACTGCATCGAGATACGGCATCGCGTGGATCGCGTCGTAGGTCGGCTTGCCTTTGGTTTCCTCGAGTACCCCGTCAATATCGGCTTGAAGACGTTCCTGGATCGAAGGATTAATGGCCAACTCGTGGGTCAAGATGCACATTTGCGTAGAAGTCGTGTCGAAGCCGCCGAAGAAGAAGACGAAAGCTTGGGCGGTCATTTCGGTTACGTCTAGTTTCAGGTTGGGGCTAGTTTTGCCTAGAAAAAAGTAACAGAATTTTTTAGCAGATTTCTTTTACGTAGCAACATTCTTCTTACCCAGTTGGAAAAATCAATCGGATTCAGTCTGATTCCACGTGGATTCAGTCTGATTTCACGTGGATTCAGACTGAATCCACATGGAATCAGACTGATTTTTTCAACTGGGTATGTGCAAAATAACTGAAATTGGTATTATAAATTGGTAAAAAATATGTTTTTTTTTTTTAACAAACGACAATGATTTTTATAAATCATTTATTGTACATAATTTTAATAAATATAAATTCAAATTGATAGTCTTAATATATGCTGTAGTTTTTTAGTTTTTAATTCTCATTTGAACCCACTAAGTTAATTATCATTAAAATTCAACTAAATTTCTAACAATACGGAAGCATATACGCATTGTAAGTAGAGTAAAAATGATAATTTTAATTATATATACATATAAAATTCAGCGTAATTTGTGAATTTTTTATTGGTATCTGTCCATAGTACATTCATAAGACATATAAGTATTCTATTTATTTTTTCTTATTAATTAATTAATTAGGCATAGTTTTGCATGCTACAATTACTTAGATGGAAATCCGCCGCAAAACTCAACTTGTACCTTTTGAAGTGCGCAAGTTTCGAGCGCAACTGCTCTTACTTCTGCCGCGAAGAAAGCTAAAATATAATACCCGACATTTTTAAGAAATTACGAACAGCTGTTGTACAGTAACCTGTAATTGCCATTCAAGTAAATATTTCTTTCATTACATAGATGGGAATACGCCGTAAAACTCAACTTGTACTTTTTTAGGTGTCTTCCTGCGTAGGTTTCGAGTGCGATTTTGCGCGCTTATGTCGCGTACAAAGCCAGAATTATTATACGATAACATTTTTTAAATCACTGCCAATACATTAGCACTTAGCTTCCTTCAAACTAATTTATCGTTCCTATATTTATAATATTTCAAATTTAAAATATATTAATGCATTATTTTAAAAGTGAAACTAATAACTCCTACTAACAAGGAGAGTCCACGATCTTTGGATCACGGATTTTCTTTTAATTTAAATATATTAATATGAAAGAAGCCACTTCTGTTCCGTCACATGCTCGATTTTTTCAAAGTTATAAGCTCTTTTAGCGAAAATCTAACGAAAATTAGCTTTTGTTTAATCGCTTATAACTTTGTAGCAGCTAACTATAACGTATTTTAATTGCCAGCAATCAAAAGATGAGATCAAATCC